>LPNX011068590.1:88947-176055 GCA_001517045.1 Pseudotsuga menziesii | reverse complement strand
ATATTAGAATTCACCATATGTTATATGATATCATAGTAGAGTAGTTTCTTGAACTAGTTATGCATGCTGATTTAACATTAAATTATCATTTTTTGTCAAGTAATTTCACAATTCACAAACATGTGAAAACTAAAGGGGCAAATATACTATAATAGTCATATTCTCAAAGTGTGAGCCATAAGGGTTGAAACATAGTTATATTAGAATTCACCATATGTTATATGATATCATAGTAGAGTAGTTTCTTGAACTAGTTATGCATGCTGATTTAACATTAAATTATCATTTTTTGTCAAGTAATTTCACAATTCACAAACATGTGAAAACTAAAGGGGCAAATATACTATAATAGTCATATTCTCAAAGTGTGAGCCATAAGGGTTGAAACATAGTTATATTAGAATTCACCATATGTTATATGATATCATAGTAGAGTAGTTTCTTGAACTAGTTATGCATGCTGATTTAACATTAAATTATCATTTTTTGTCAAGTAATTTCACAATTCACAAACATGTGAAAACTAAAGGGGCAAATATACTATAATAGTCATATTCTCAAAGTGTGAGCCATAAGGGTTGAAACATAGTTATATTAGAATTCACCATATGTTATATGATATCATAGTAGAGTAGTTTCTTGAACTAGTTATGCATGCTGATTTAACATTAAATTATCATTTTTTGTCAAGTAATTTCACAATTCACAAACATGTGAAAACTAAAGGGGCAAATATACTATAATAGTCATATTCTCAAAGTGTGAGCCATAAGGGTTGAAACATAGTTATATTGATTTTCGAAGTGTGAGCCATAAGGGTTGAAACATAGTTATATTGGAGTATCGTTGTTCGATGTTTATTATTATCTTAGGCCACCTTTTCAATTGAGTTGAAAAGTTGAAAAGAAGTGAAGCCATTGTAAATTAGTATTTCAAATTCATCCTTAATATTGAAAACTCACAACAACAACAAAAAATCGAGAAGCCTCGAGGTTGAACTAAATTTTTTGAATTTGCATTAATTCCCACATCAAAATTTTCCACATTATTTCCACTCTTATTGACCTTGAGATGAGAGCAATGAGAACAACCCTTTAGTATTCTTCAACCACAATTGAAGTTGCACCACATGAACCTTACACCACTTATGATTTGCATAATAACATAAAGTACAACCTACACCCTCTCAAGTTTTTACTAATGAATTAATGAATTGATTTGTAGGAACCAAAAGTTGCACCATATGAACCTTACACCACTTATGATTTGCATAATAACATAAAGTACAACCTACACCCTCTCAAGTTTTTACTAATGAATTAATGAATTGATTTGTAGGAACCAAAAGTTGCACCATATGAACCTTCTACCACTAATAATTTGCATAATGCCATAAGGTATAACCTACACCCTCTCAAAGTCTCTTACTAATTTGTCGAAAACAAAACCTACATAAGGTATAACCTACACCCCCTCAAAGTCTTTTACTATTGATTTGTAAAAACCATCATCTACACCAAAAACCCACGCCACCAAAAAAAAATTATTAGTAATTCACAAGAACCAGATCATATACCCCATGACCTTACAACTACCTAATGGAATTCTCCACCATCCACATTGCTGCAATATTAACATCTCGATCAAATTGATCAAAAGTGTTATCATTATTCATCTAAGCGCCAAAATTCAAAAGTGTTATCACTCTTCATCTAAGCACCAAAATTCTTGTTGACACATTTGTATACAAAAATCACTAGTAAATACGCATAGGTTACAAAGTATCGAATCATTGATTAGGCATAGCAACATATGAGCTACCATCCTATGCTACCATATGTTACAAAGTATGCAAAAAGAAGCAACAGGTCTTAAAAAAGAAATCCCATATTCCTCCAGTTCTCTCCCATGTTCAGGTATCCCCGTGGTATGTCATTTTGTGCAAGGAAACCCTGTTGTTGTAAGGAGCCATAGTCGTATTTATATATGAGCATTGTATCTAGCTTGTCCATTTGGTATGGGACATACCACCAAAACCATTCTCATTGGGCATTGTTCCTTGGTCATAATATTCGTTCTCAGTTCGATGAATTCCAAGTATCATCTGGACCAAGCACTGGATTTGTTCTTACAAGTGAATATGATCATTTCTAGATGTTTACCAAGTTAGCGAGATCAAAACTCATAGTTAGTGATATCCAGATCCATAGTATCGTTAAAATGGCAAAGATAAAAATTACTAATCGGGTGTGTGGTCGTCATTTCAATGTTAAAATGCTCACATATTGGGCTACAATTCACTCTAGGCAACAATTTGGATACACACCGAAGGTCCTTAGGTTAGCAAAAGGAAGGTTTGCCTTTCTACTTCAAAAGGCAAAGGAAGTGCAAAGGATTCTACAAAAGAATTGATGTATAAGTGCAGCCCCAATGGCTCTGAAACTTAGGTCCCCTCTCTTCAATGCTTGCAGTGAACGCATAGGTGTCACCGCAATGGATCTGAAACTTTGGTACCCTATCTTCAATGCTCTCAGTGAACGCTTGGATATAGCTCCATCATGGGTTCGCCTCTAGAGTTTGCCTTTAGATTATTAGTCGTTGGATATGTTCAAAAGTATTGAGAACATGTTGGGCGAATGCCATAAGGCAGATAAGTCCTTTGAAGACACAAGTGAAATGTCAATCGCTAGGATTCTAGTGAGAAGCGATACACTAGAAGGGTTTGCAAGAGGATTTACAAATTGTGAGGGGTATGTTTACCCTCATCCAAATATTGGATTATGAAGGGGGTCCTTTTCGTTGTACGCAATGCCATCAATATGGGCATCGTGCAGCTTCCTACCAACTCCCATTTCAACTGAGGCAAAGATGCCAGGGCCTCTTATGACTCAAACAAGAGAGTGATGACCTTAATGTCATTAGGGTCAGGGAGGCATGTAACAAAGAGCAACAAGTTTGAAGGGGGTTTGCGAAAAGACAAGTTGTTTGGTTGTTGTCTAGGTCATCAAATTAAAGTCGAAGGCTCTTCATGTCTCAATCCATCACTGGGGCACAAGTTTTCCAACGGCTACTATGGCGAAGGTGATTCCAATGGGTGATCATGCCATAGCTAATGTGGGCTCTCCATATTGCTTTGTTTCAGGAACAAAGGTTCCTCCATCATAGCCAATTTTCTCTTGTTGTCCTTCACAAGATTAAAACTTTGCACATCATACTTTAATTCCAATTGTGGATTCTCTGGCAATGCTCACTTTGAGCCCACCCACTTGCACTCTGCTTCTGATCCCACTATTTGGGTTGACTGACTATATGATATCACAACTTTTGGCCACCGTGAATCATAACCCTCATTGGGCTCAAAAGAGGCTTTTATTCGATTACAATTTAGACCCGGGGCTTCTCAATCTAAGAGGTATCCTGTTGTAAGGGGACTAGGTCAAAACCCTGAGAGTCTTGGTCTTGGTAAGGGGCGAGGGTGAAAATCAAAATTATCAAAAGCTAAGAACAAAGCTAGGCTCGATGTGGCTTCGGGCAAACAAACTTCCATAGTTGGGGTGCTTAGAGAAATAGGAGCCCTCTATAGGGTTTCTAAATGATGGTTCTCTTTTAATTATAGGGGTTTGGCAATTTATTTGCTTCATATGTAAGTGTGCATGTTGGAGGTCTCACAATGGGATGGAGTCTTTAAGTGATTAAGTTTACCAACTGTCGCAGTTTTGAAGCAGGATTGGCCATTGAAGGACAAGTTGACCCTCTACAGATTGGAATTTAATATCCTTAACATTTATGGGCCTTGTAGTTGTTAGCACTCAGAATGTACCCAGGTTGTAAAGGTAAATCCCAAAGGTAACAGCAAAAACCACTTTAGAAAGAACCTGGTTTTTCTTCCAGACAGGGATCTCTCAATACAGATTTAACAAGACCAAATATAAACCAACATTCAAAGATTTGTATAAGTGGTTGAAACAACACATAACCATTGGGCAATGGAGTCACATATACACAAAAATATCACAAAGACATATACATGAGATTTATCAAAGGCAACATAACCATTTCATCACAGTCATTCATTTGGTTCAGGTGAAACAAAAGGAACAATGAACAGTCCATTAATACAAAGCATCAAAGATTAGATCTATATTAACTTTAGTAGAAGAATGTATAAAATATATGAAACGATGATCAGAGCATAAACATTATGAATTCTAATCATTCAACACTGTGTTTCAGAAATGAAGAAAACAGAATGGAGTGTTACACTGAAAAACACAATCACATAAGGAAAGAAATACGGACTGTAATGTAAATGACACATGAATCTCTGATAATTCTTATGCATTCGCTCTATTATTCAAAAATATATGTCTTCAAAATCATTCAACCACACGATGGGTTCCAACCCCCATCACATAAAATAGATGCACTTATATACATAAAATGATTCATCTTCCAAGAAAATTTATAGCTGAATAACTGCTTAATCAAAGTCTGGTAATTGTATTCCTAACTCCTACGAATAAACTACAGCTTCGATCCTAACAGATCATTAAGTTAAAATCAACTTGACAACATATCATCGTCCAAGTAGCTCCTTAGCGCGCAACACCCGTCTTCATGAGTGAAGGATGTACTTCGTTTTCCCGAATCTCTCTATGGCTCTCCATTGCTCCGCGCTAGGAATATCATATTCAATCATCTCCCGAATTGACACTTCTAGCTCCATGTAGGCTTCATATGATACTTTGGGCAATCCTCCTCTGATAATCAGGAACTTTTGTAATATTTCAAAGTCCTCTGTCAGCTTATCCACTATAACTTTCCCTGTCAAACCTTTTTCCAACTCATCAAATTTGGAATGGTCCATGCGCCTTTGAACTAACAGGCTATGATATTGTTCTTGAGAAAACATTCGACCTTCCTCGTCCCAAAAGAAAGGCAGGCAGTCTTCAAATAGCTCTTTGAAAGCCTGCTTGAAATTATTAACCTGTGAAATCATTTCATCAGTTTTGTCCTGGACCGTTTTCATTAACTTATGCTTATGGATAAACTTTTTAGCCCATAACACCATTGCTATTCTGTCATTTATTCATATATCATGCAACTTTTGATATGTTAATGAATTTAAAAAACTCAACGCGTTCTGGGCTGTGATGAGGGGTTTCCTCTCCATATTTTCATTTACTAACTTCAGTCTTTGGTTGGCTAAGTTGATCAATATGCTTTGATCATCAATGAAGTTTAAATAGTGCCTGAATTTAGTAATTTCTACAGATAAGGTGTCCCAAATTATGTGCTTCGCCCCCTGGAGAGGACCATTTCCGATGTTTCTTTCCTTTAATTCATTAAATTTCTTTTGTAGCTTATTTCTGTCTTGCACTATTTTATTTTTATTCTCACTTACTTTGGCTAACTCGAACTTGATCTTTTCATTTTCCACCTTTAACTCTTTTATTTCTTCATCCTTTAGGCTGACCTGTGACATAGGTACTAACAAATCATCTGCAGAAAAATCATTTAATGGTTTCTCAATATTTACAATAGACAGGTCCTCATCAGTGGGAGTCTGACTCATCAATTCCTCCATGATCTATTTTTCATCATTTTGGTCATTTTTCAGCAGGAAGATTTGCGATATCAGCTCAGTCCATTCAGTTTCCCATTTGTCTTTTTCCTCTTGTAATTTGACAGCTCTTCCTTTATGTTCCATCATCTCCTGGTGGATCTTGTCTTTCTCTTCTTGCAATGCCAATAATTCGGATGATTGAACATGCTCTGTGCTTGGGATCTTCAACTTTTTCTTCAACACTTGGAGGGCATTGTCCTTTTCTTCCAGCATTCTTCTGATTGCTTGGGTGTTATCTTTTTCATTTCTTGAACTGATAATATATGCTTGTAGCTTTTTAATTTGAATGGCATTGGCCTTATTTTCAACTTTTTCATGTTTTAACTGAACCTTTAACTTATCTACCAAAATTTGTAGCTTATTGATTCTCATCATAGCTTGCAATAGATCTGAATAAATAATGTCACTTGATTGCTTGTGTAGTTGTATCTTGTCGGGTACACTAATCTTGTCCAATCTTACTTCCATCTCTGACATCTTTTTATCATTTACCATGGCCAATTTGAAGGTATTTCTTTCTATATCCCTAGCAGAAATCAAGAAAGTTTTTGGATTGTTTAAACTCCTTCCCACGGGAGTCAATTCATTGTCTCTTCTAGAGACTATTTTTGTTTTTCCGTATAACTGGCCATGAGTTCCTCTTTGGACTTGAAGCTTGGACTTCATTCTGAACTATCTACACTTTTAAAAGAAAATTGATTCACCTGTACAGATTCTGTTGGAACTAAAGCAACTCTCTTTAAATCTTCTGAAATCTCTTCACTTAAAACTCCACCAACTTGAAACAATTGTGCCTTTTTGTGTGACCCATCTTCATCCACTTCCATGCTTTCAATTTCAGACAGACTCCTCTTAATCAAAATATTAGGACTCTCTATCACTTGAGACGCTGTAACTGGTATAACACTTGCACTTTCATCAGATCTTGAAATTTCTGTAAAATGAGACAAATTCGCTGCCTCGATCAAGCCTTCAATAACTTGGTGGTCAAATGGCTTGTTTTTGTTTGCCTGCTTCCTCAGGGAAATCACATGATGGGGATCATAATTTACCCTTGGCTCTTTCTGAAATTCCATGCTTCCCAACAATTTTTCTATAAACACCAGGGTACCTTTACTTTTGAAAATAAAAGAACCAACTTTGAGGGGGAATTTGATATTTGAAGATTTTTTGAATGCCCCAAAATGTTCTTCCTCTGAATGCAATCTTTGCCTCATAAACTCTAATGCAAAAATTCTGGGAGTGAAGAAAGCAAGTAACTTATATGGTTCTCCAGTAAATCCATATATCCTCAAAACAGTGGAATCCTTGAACAGAAACCAATCTTCGACTCGATCTTCAGGTGAGGGCTGCATCATGCATTTCATCTCTTCTAAGACCCGGGGTAACACTTCATCTAATAACATCCTGTAAATCTCTGACATGATTGAATTGGCAAATTCAAACATGTTGATTTGCTTGGGCAAATCTAGAGAAAACATAGTGCTTAAAAACTGTAATTCACTGACGTTTGAACATAGCAAAATGTTCAACAAATAAGTCTGAAACTTGAAGAATCTGACCTTTGGGAATTCACTCAATTGAAGATGTATCGTTTCTGTCAAGTATTCATCTAGATTGAATACAGGAATTGACTGAGACTCGAAATCTAATGAACTTATTTTTAATAGAAAACCCAGGATGACTTCATTTACGTGACAATCATCATCAAGACCTAAGATTTGACAGACTAAGGACACCACTAATTGAACTTCGTCTTTAAAAATATAAACATGGTATGGCAGGAAAAGACCATCTAACGACTGACCCTCTTTCAAGACGTTGGACAGGAATTCGCAACGAACTTCGGTTCCACAATTTTTGTACAATTCAACCAGAATTGCCTCGTTTACAGGTTCACGACTGTCAAGGTAACTGTCGGGCAAGTTTAGGTTTTCACGGATGACCTTGACATTAATTTGACAGAGTATCCTAGACATAGACTTACTTACAATGACTCTCTGAGAAGGGGAATAATTAACTGCGCATCATTCTGTGAATTCGGGAAAATGCAGGGTTTGCTCGACAGCAAAATAATATAAAAACGACTTACAAACATTCAGAACATCGTTACCCTATGAATTGTATTGCCACAACCTCTCTTTACTGATTGATACACTTCCTATGGACAGGTAAGGGACGCACACCCATCTGTCCCTATCAACCAGATAGTCTTCTCTGTCATCCAAAATACGACCAAACCCTTCCAAATCTTTTCCTTGGTCCATAATTCAGTCGATAATGGTAATTAGATGGATGAATTATGGGCGTTTGAGCCTTACCTCTTACTGTGGTTGCGTGTGTTCGAAATTGACTGTAGAGGTTGACGAGCACGCAGGTTCTTTTCATTCGTCCGGTGCCAATAAAATAATCTTTGAGCAAGTCAACTTTGTTTATATAGGACCCCCCTTTGGCGATTTCCACCAAACCGCTTTGGCCTCCGGAATGCACCACGATCAACCACGTGTACAGTGGTTTCTATTCCGCTACCGTCCTTTACATCCAACTACCGCGCAACTTCCCGCTCCGGATCCACCCACGATCGTCGATGTAATTCACTTTTTTTTCCCAGCCGTTGGATCAAGCAACACGTACCCAATTCCGCTGGGTTCCTTTGTTTTATCAAACATGCAGGTTCACAAGGCGGAGTTCACAACGACCGTAGATTTCATCAAGCTAGATCGACTACCGTTGATCTCTATATTTCATCGAACACCCACATGTACCTATTCTTCTCGCATCTTTATATAGCGGACACATTATAGGCCGTAGATCTTTGTCACTTCGCTTTATACCGTTGGATCCCGCGAGAAACTATCGTTTACTTGCCCTTCGTCATACTCTTATACTATAACATTTAACCAAAGTTTGACAAGTAACTATTATTTCTTCTTCACCATGGTTTTTTGTTCCTCTGCTAAGTAACGGTGTTAACAGTGGTGATCAAAACGTTTTCTAAGATAAGCTTATGAGTAAATCAGTTTTTAGGTCCCCTAATCTCATTATAGGTGGAGATTTAAATTTCACTCTGGGTGCTTCAAAGGTGTGGGTCCAAAGGCTACTCTGGACCCCTTGGCGAACTATTTCCTCTATTTGTAGGAATCAAAGGATTTAATGTGCATCCAACCAATTAATATAAAACCAAATTGGAGAAACATGAGAGCAAGAGAGGATAGCATCACCAAAGGATTGGACTAATTTATGTTCACTAGATAGTTGGTGGGAAGTCTAGCAAGTGTGAGGAAGTCAGTTGCTAATGGGGGGGAATCGAACCACAACCTTATCTTGAAAATCAAGGATGGGGGGAAGAAACCCCCTAGTCCTTTCGAATTTAATTATGGTAGGTTAAAGGAGGATGAATTTGTAACAATGATGAAAGAGATTTGGCAGTTCCAAGATCCTAATTCACAAGCTTAAGCCTCAATTCACTTTGCTAACAACCTTAAAAAACTAAAGCAAGCAACAGTAATATGTGCCCATCAAAAACGAAATAAATTTACAACAAAATAAAACTTTGTGATGAGCAAATGCTAAGATTGATGGGAGAATCCATACGAGCTATGCATGAATTAGGTATAGAATCATGGTGCTTGATGGAAGAATATATCTCAGTTGGAGTCTTAGAGGCATGTCAATTTAAAAGTCGTGCTTTATGGCTAAGTTGTGGGGATAGAAAACACAAAATTCTTCCAAGCTTATGCAAAAGGGCACAAGTTAAGAAATGATATCTAGGGGATACCAGATCAAGACGAGCGAGAGATTCGCAAAATTGGGCAAGTAGCATTTTCAATCACTTTGAAAGGCAAAAGAAAGAGCTTCAATTGCAAAAATTATTTTGATTTCACGAGTTTTTCCGAGCAATGTCAATAAAGAAGACAATAGGGATTTAATGGAGGAGGTTTAAGTGGATGAGTTAAATGAGGTTCTTCATATTTTCCAAGGGACAAGAGTCCAAGGCCATATGGATAACTAGTTGAATTCTTCCTAGAGACATTCGATATCCTAAGGATAGAGCTTCTTTGAGTGGTGGAAGAGACCTAAAATACGAGGAGAAATCTGAATTCCTTTAACTCTACTTTCAACCCTAAAGTTGACAACCCTGCCACTTTTGATGAATTTAGGCCAATCTCATTAGCCGATGGTATCTACAAAATAGTGGCAAAAATCATTACAAAAAGGCTAAAGGAAATCTTGTCAAGGCATATTTCAAAGGAACAATTTGGGTTTCTAGAAGGAAGATAAATCCACGAAGCGATTGGGGTGGCACAAAAAGTTACTTCACAGCGTAAAATCCAGAAAAGAGAGAGTAGTCATCATGATTGATTTGTCCAAGACATACAATAGAGTAAATTGGCTCTATAT
Organism: Pseudotsuga menziesii; assembly: GCA_001517045.1. Taxonomy (NCBI): domain Eukaryota; kingdom Viridiplantae; phylum Streptophyta; class Pinopsida; order Pinales; family Pinaceae; genus Pseudotsuga; species Pseudotsuga menziesii. The sequence continues at coordinate 166,028 of LPNX011068590.1, read as the reverse complement.
TAGACTTCTCCTCACCCATTTAGGCTTTGAGGTGCCTTTCATAAACTAAAATATGAGTTGTGTTATCTCAATCTCCTTTGCAATCTTAATTAATGGTACGGCCTCGTTGTTTTTTGGCGCTGAAAGAGGGTTATGAAAAGGATGTCCACTCTCTCTATTGTTATTTATGTTGGTATTTTAAAGCTTGAGTAGATCTTTGGTTGAGACCAAAAGGACAAGATGTTTAAAAGGAGTTCGAATATTTTAACTCTTTCATATTACACATTGTTTTGTTGATGATATCCTAGTATTTTGTGACGGGTCGAGGCGATATGCAAAATAACTTGCAAACATTATTGATTTATTTTGTCAAACAACTTGGATGATTATCAACATTTGGAAGTCCTTTTTCATGTGTCAATATGGAAGAGGATGAGGTGAGGTATTACAGAGCTAAATTATATTTTCCTTCCGTTGTTAAGTCGAACTAAAATATATTAGTTTTCACTTAAATCCAAATAACTATTTGAAAAAGGACTGGATATTGTTAATCACAAAATTGGAAAACATAATTCAGGTTTGGTGTCATAAATGGGTTTCCAGGGCAAGAAGACTTGTGCTTGTTAAATCAATTCTTGAAGCAATCCCAATCTATTGGATGTCATTGGCTTGGATTCCAAAAGGAATTTTGGAAGAAGTCAAAAGATTGTGTGCTCGGTTCTTATGGAGTGATCATAAGGACCGCCATGTTGTGCCTTGGGTAAGATGGGAAAAGATTGCAATTCCAAAATCTCTCAGTGGATGGGGTTTGAAAATGTCTTTTCATTTACAAAGATCATGAATATTTTAAGGCATGAGTATTTAATATCCAATATTTCTTCAAATCAGTTGTGTTTGTACATCTTGCACCATTGACCCAATTGACAACTAACATCTTTGTGCACCATGACCCAATTGACAAGTCACCATTGACCAAATTGACTCACCGTTGACCCATGGCAACTCAATGTTGCACAAATATGTACACACATGAAACTGATATGAAGGAATATTGGATATTAAATCATATTTTAATTTCTTCTCCTGCATACATGTATACAGAAAAAAGAATGAAACTGCAGACGCCCTTTCTAATGAGGGCCTTCAATTGGTTGCGGGACAATTTAAAGTAGAAGAACATACCCCAGACCAAAGTTTCCAATGATATCATTGCACTTTTATGGAAGGACCCGGGTTTTTGAATGCAACTCAAGACATTTGAAGACTTTCTTGCAGATGCATCAACTACACAACAGGTTCTACAACAAAAAAATTTAGTCAATTTCAGCCAACACTAGGCAGATTTATCTTTGCTCGGAGATGGGAATCTCAATGTTTTAAAACTCGGACTCGGACTCACCGTTCATGAGTCAACTCAAACTCAGAATCGACAATGAATCAGTAATGACGTGCCCGAATTAAATTGTAAGACTCGGTTTACTAAAATACACATAAAATATTTCAATTTTAAAGAAGAAAAAAATAAAGATTATAATTTTTTATTCCAAAGCATTAGAGACAAAATATCCAAAGTTTGTTCATGTATATCCCATATAAGGGTGGACATATCAAAATGGCATGAAGCGTGTACTGTGATTCATCATTCACAAAAGGCAATAGGCTCAGCCTTCAGGCACTCAGCAGCCAACAATATAAAGTTACAAACCAAACTCTCCTCTTCCTAATGCATGGCAAACTCTATGACTGAAATTCTGAATATAGTTGCTGAACAAAAAATAAAAGATGCCAACAATACTCCTATTTGTTATAGTTTTGGTTAAGGATAAGTTTGATATAAGCAAATTGAAATTTTATACTTCAATGCATAAAACAAAACTAGAACAGAACTAGATCCAGAACAGTACCGTTGTAATACTTCAAAACATAATTTTCATCTCTTTCAACTTTAGCACTCCAATGATCACTATGTTAGAGTTGGTCCTTGAGATGATTTACCAATTACCATACACAAAACATGAACAGTAACAATATTATAACTAATGAAAAGAGCAGTAGCAATGTACAAGAAATAAAGAAGAAATAGCAGTACCAGTTAACAAAAAATAATACTAGTCTAGAACTGTTTGGATCCACCTTATACTCTAATACTTTTAGGTTTGGAACTTGTCACTGAAAGGACAAGTTACCAAAGGAACAGATGACATACAATAGTAAACAAAATACCTCAGTCGTCAAGTGTGAAAACCCTTGTCATTTAGGAATTAACACAGCCACAGCCCAGTTCAAGAAGTGCTGCAAACAACTCAAGGCTAAAGAGGTAAGGTCAAATCAGCCACGGCCTAGCTAGAAGAGGTTACCACAGTTCACATTAAGGTTAAGGGAGATCATCAGAGTCCATAGCCCAGCTAGGAGAGATCAACACAGTCACAGCCCACTAGGATACACAGTCACAACCCACTAGTATACACAGTCACAGCCCACTAGTATGCAGTCACAACCCACTTAAAATGGGTCTTACACAGTCATAGGATACAGTCCCAACCCACTTAGGATGGGTCTTACACTGTCATAGGATACACAGTCACAGCCCACTTAGGATGGGTCTTACACAGTCGCAGCCTACTAGTTTAGCAACGTCCAAGCTAACAGTCCAAGAGTAGTGCACGGCCTATATCAACAGCAGCAAAAATTATCTTGTATCAACCAAAACAGTCATGGGTCAGTTTCATAGAGTCACGGCCCAACGGGAGAGACACCACACAATCCACCAGTCTGCTGCAAAAGGTCACAACTCAACAAGAGGGACACTAGCAGTCCACAACACAGTTCACGACTCAACAAGGAGGACGCTAACATTCCACGGGTCAGCTGTAAGAGATCACGGCTTAGCAAGAGGGACACTAACAGTCCACAACACAGTTCACGGTTCAGCAAGGGTGACACTAACAATGCATAGGTCAGCTGCAAGAGATCACGGCTCAGCAAGAGGGACACTAACAGTCCAAAACTCTGTTTCAATAGGTCACAGCCCAGTACAGTTCACAGTTCAGCAAGAGAAAGGAGCAGCCCTCAAACTCGGATCTAATAACCCAGGGATGAAGCAGAGAAACCCTAGCAGCATACTCCTTGGCGTCAAACATAAAGATCAGAGCTGAGATCTAACCTCTTAGACAAATTACAATGAAGGATATGACTTTCTTTTATAACTTGAAAGGAAATCTAGAAGGGTCCTTCTCAAACCCTATCGTTTAGGGTGGTTACTAATAAAACATAAAATAAAATTAGGTTGACTTAGTATAAGGTACCAAAGGTAAAATGGTCACATGAATAACAATAATAAAAACAATAAGATAGAAGTTATCATACCAAAGGTACACACAATAAGGGTGCTAGGACCAAGTAAAAGATAAAGGACCATAATTCACCCAAAGGGGTCATAATAAGAAGATAAGACAACCCCCATACGCACAAGACCAAAGTAAACCATAAACATGGGGAGTCAACCCCTCTTTTACCTACAAAACCAACAGGACCAAGGTGTACCATAAGGACCAAGGACTTTAATCTTTTCTCTCTCAAGGTATATTGTCATGTGTGTTCCATACATCTTTATCATCATTGTATAAGGAGAAAATCCAAACTGGATGATGTTATCCCCTGGTCCTCAGAACTGCTCCTAAGGGTTAGGTCCTAGTGACACTATCAAGGGGTGGCCAATCCCTTGAGAAACAACCTAACAATAACCAATTAGGAGAGAGGACATCACACATCATCTTGGTCGACTTGACCAAGATCCACCTGGTTAACTCACCAGGAATGTACCTGCAAGAACTGCTTGGTCCCAGACCAAGAATTTGCCTGGTCCCAGACCAGGAATGTCTCTACCTCGACCTGCATGATCTGCTTGGTCCTTAACCAAGAAACTGCCTGATCCCAGACCAAGAACCCTAGAGGCATATAGGGGCCCTAACCATGTGTTAGGGACATTGCCATGGCATCAACCTGCTTGGTCCCAGACCAAAAACCCAAGAAGACTACTGGGCGCCCTTGGGTACCTTCTAGGGTCTTACTCTGCCCTAGTTAACTACCTAAGGTACCATCCTCCCCAAGAATGGATCTCGCAGTTGCACTATCTTTAACACTATTATCACACAACACTTGATCAAAGTTCAACAAACACATGAATTTTACTGTTTATGGAATATGGAGTTATAGACTCAACACACTGCCACAATCCGCAGAGTCCAATCACAGTCCACAACTTCACACTGCACAGTCCACAGTCCACACTGCACGGCATCACTGCACAGGGTCCATGCTAGCAGGGATATACTACAGTCACAGATTCACTCCAATTATGTTGCAGCCAATTGTCTGCTGTCATCCAAGGGAAAGTGTGATAGAAAATAGAGGATGGAGGGTCATTTTATAAGTCTAGGCGCTAAGACTAGGGTTACAATTGTTAAATTAGGAAATAATTATAAAAAAATTGAACTTTACCATTTTATTACCTCAACATATCAACTCGGATCAACTTGGGCAACTCAGCCAATAACTCAAGCACGTTGGCTGACTCGACCAAGTCGGACATTAACTCATCCGGTTCAATAGCAAACCTGTCACCCAAACCAAGTTATAGGCCGACTCGACTCGGTGTCAACTCGATCAACTTGGTCGAGTCTGAGTCCGAGTCATCCGAGTTTTAAAACTATGAATGGGATATGTCTCTCCTTTTGCTTTATACAGAACAGATTTCAACAGCATCTATGATGCCATTTTTGTATGTGGTGTAATTTTTTTCGGAATATATGCTAGGCATATGCAACAATGAGAAATAAAATTACAATTTTTTTCTGCAGAAAAAAAAGTACCCTAAAATATGAATGAAACCTTGTTGATTCAGTAATTGAACAAGGATAAATCTAAAACAACTACAACACAATTATATTTGTAGTTTTTGGTAGGCATTTTATAATACATGCAATCCAAAAGGAAATAATCCAAGTAATGGATCTTAAAGTTCGTTATGCCTCAATAAGAGTTTTCATATTAAAGACAAAACTCTACTCAAATAAACTGCTTGCGAATGAGTCCTGAAGGCTTTCTTAATTTCAAATTCATTCAATGACCTCTCTTCGGTAACTGTCCTACTTATCCACTCAAAACAGGGAACCATGGAACAAAACCAAACGCCCCAACCCCACAGACAATCCAGTACAGTATGGTAGAGTTTCTAGGGGTTAATGAAGGACAGTACAATTCACCAAATTTTATATTAATACCGAATTTCCATACAGCAAAAACCAATACTCTTGCTACTATCATTCAAACTTCATATACAAGCCATATTTAAATTACAAGTAAAATGATGGATGTTGATTTCAATATCTGAGAAAGATTTCACCTGCAAAAGGCGAATGTAAAGTTAAGGACAGAACAGGAACAAATATGACCCACCTGAAAGTAAATTGTACACATTGTTGAATCCAACAAGCTTGGGTTAGGTGATTGAGCATAGGGGAAAACCAAAGCTTATTTACAATCATGAGAAGGAATCTAAAATAAATACTTATTTGGTTCTATTCTGTTTTGACACATTGTAAATAGTGAAATTTTCTTTGTTTGTTTCTGAGCACTAACAATTGTATCATTTTCCGTGCATCCCATGCTGTTGAATTATTGGCATCCCTCTAGAAACACTACTTGATTCAGACATTTCAATTCTGAAAGTACTGCATGAGGATTGAAAGAATTCCATTTACATCCAAGGGCTGAACATGATTGAACCATGTAGCATGTTGCACTTAAAAAATTGCATGTCAAGATCTCAATCTCTATCTCCATGTAGATTGAATGCTGCTGTTTGATTTTGCACTGAATGCATCCTTGTATGCATTATCACTATTGGAGCGAGAATACTTGTTAGGAGATGACTCCAGGTATTGGTTAGATGCATTGTGAACATGCACATATTTATTTTATTATGGAAGCAATATCTGCTAGGGAAGTTTATTGAATTGCACATCAGTATATCTATGAATGGACATTCACTCATTTTAGGAATTTGTGCAAAGATAATTGATTCAGATGGATCTATATTAGTAAATAAGGTTGCATGCCTCGTATTAAATCAGTGTTCCACGGGGACGCGCCTCCCAGGGTCGGGGGCTCGCCCCCTACATTTCCCACGCCCCGGGGGCTGGGGGGCTCCATGTGAAACGTTTCCCGGCGCCCCCTTTTCGACGAAACGCGGTGAAATGCAGCCTAATGATGGGGGGGCTTCTACACCATATGCTTCCCATCATATGCTACAAGAGAAAACTTGGGGGCTGCAGTTGTACTCTGTTCTACTCCCTTAAAACTCAGAGAACTAATAATATCCTGGATACTTTAAAAAGGAAACAAGAGAACGCCAAAGGCTATAGCAAGAGCAAAAGAGGTTTATGAGAGACTAAAATATGGGCATAACAATACAGGCTACACTGTAATCCTCGCCACCTGAAATGAATGCAAAACAGTGAACACCTGCCATGGAGATCCTTGAAAGCATCCAAAATGCCTGCCATTAACCATCCAAACCTTGACTTCAATTCAATGGAATTTGGGAATGCTCAGCCTTGACTCATTGTCTCTAATAAACAAAATCCAACATGTGAGCAGCCAACTACTTATTAGGTGGATAAGTATGCCTTTCAATAAAAAGTTTGAAATAAAAGGTTTCGAAAAGGTAATGCATCCAAGGGAATGTTACAACTGTACAATACTAAATGATATTATAGGATGTAAGCCATCATCTGAAGTGTGCTTCCATGCCAACTATTTTCAGCTTAGCATTTCCTAGTACTTCTTTATTCTTGCCTCCCTTCTTAGTGTGTTTCTCCATCATTTTACAGAAAGCTTCAACCCAACTAGAGGTTGTTTCTCTTTACGCTTCCATTGTTGTTCTGTTTTTGTTTGCTCCTTTAAGTGGTTGTTTCTCTTTATGCTTCCATTGTTGTTCTGTTTTTGTTTGCTCCTTTATCCTCTGTTTCTTCTGTTTTGCTATCCTAAACAGCTGCATGTTGAATCCCCTCAAAGAACTGAGGATTGTAAGGAGTTAAACACTGTTTATAATATAAACTTTATATTATAAAATTATAAGTAGCATGGGTACCTGTACCCACCAGTAGGGTACGTGTACCTGTACTGGATGCCTGTACCCACATACAGGATACCTTGTACCTACATACACTTCCATACCAAACACTTGGCCTAAGTACCCGAGACATTTGTCACTGATTCAAGGGATATCGATTGCAGAGGGGGTAGGGTACCCCTGTTTTGGGGATGCCCATGGACCCGTTTTGTACCAGGTAACCTTGTTTTGGGGACAACTAGGGACACCTAGGGACCAGTTTGGTACAAGCCAAGCCAGTTTTGTACAAGTGACATTAAACTTTTAAAGTCAGTAATATTAAGCAGTAATATTAAATTCTGAAAGTAGAAGTGACATTCTCCTTAACTTTCATTTTCTATCCTTTTGCTCAAAATTTTGCCGTTGCCATTAATTGTTTCAGGATGCTTGAGAGTGGTTCCAACATATTGGACTTCATATGCAAAAATTAGAATTTTAGATCCCATTCAGAATTCAACATTAGTAACAGTTTTCAGGATTTCAGGATTGCAATGTTTCCACTTGATTCTATCATGTATGAGGGCATGGGATTGGTGTTTAATCAAGAACATCAACCTCTCTGTGTACCCTGATGTTGGTGGTGCTTACTGTTGAACTCCTCTGTCGTGACTTTAACAAAAACGTACCCTTCACTAAGGTAAAATCACTTGTTAAGCATGGGAAGATTTCTCTACCTTATTTAACACTTGGATGAGGAAGTTAAATCTAAACTGTAGGGTGTTGACTATTGTCCTTGGAGGGACCAATTTCAAGATTCAAGCAAGAGGCAAGGGCTAGAGCCTAGAGAAGGGGGGCACAGGGTGCTATTGATGAATGGGATCCCAATATAGGCACGGAATTTGATATGTAATTATTTGTTGTAGCGTGAATTTTTTTGGACTCTATATAGACCATTTAGCCTCTTTGTTTATTTACTTTGGGTCAGATAAGGATTGCACTTGATGTTTTTTAGTTGTATGCACCCTTGCTATATACATGAGAAACTTTGCATATTTGTGTATAATGGTTGGATTCGTGTGGATGCACATGAATATATCTGTACACTGAAAATGATTTAAATTTCATATGTATTATAATTTATATATTTATAATTATAAATATATATATTACCCCTCGGCGTACCCAAGTCCCCTGTTTCAAAAAGTCACGTCCCCACCCCCACACTCGTTCCCATATGGAAGTTTCCTGGCAACTTAGATAAACTTTAGAATGAATTGAATCTAGTTTCTATTTTTATTGTAACTTGAAGTTGTCCTACTTCGGTACTGTTTTGATCTTTAGACTTTTCTGGGTTCCCCATTTTGGCCAACTACAGAACAACTACTTTTATTATAATCAAATAAATATATGCCCAAGCACATTTAATGATCAAATTGAAATTTCAATATGTTATCACCATTTCATTGAATCATGAATGGTATTATGTACTGTTGAGAATATAAAACATAGTAGATCTAAAGTGATCTCTTTAACAAACCCTAATCCAAAAAAAAAAGAAATTGCAAAAATCTAACAGTACACACTATATCACAAGAAGAGCGAAACAGTACAGGGGCCATCAGGCAGAAGAATGTATGAAGTCACTTGAGTGAGATGATTACTCTGATTGTCACAATAACCAGCATAGATCCAAATCCTAGGCTCTATCAAGCGCCGTGAGGGATCAAATCTTTGGAGGTACAACCCTGTTCTTATGTGAGTTTACATCATCATATTAATATTAATATAAATATTAATGTTATATTTAAATATAAATTTCTATATATTTGTATTTCATCTTCCATTGAAAAGCGATTAAAATATTAAAAGGTATATTAAAATATATATGAATATATTAATTAATATATATATTTGTTTTGTGTCTTATGGTTGCGATACATCCAAATCCTTGATGACTTGGAGATGGCTGCGTGATATTAATCTTTCTCAAAATATGAGATTTGCCAAAAGATTACTACATGCGGCAATACAACTATCAGGTACCCATTCGGTTTAGCAAAGCGTGGATGCGGTGTAGGCTTTCATTCAGATCGACTATGTGGACAACTCAAGTCTAGTTATTACGATTCATGACCGGAATTACACAATATTAAAACTTCTTTATGATATACACAGTTTCAATATTACGAGACAAGAAAACTGTCCATTTTCAAACGAATCAATTAATATAGGGTCACAATTTGAAGACATTGCCTTCAGAATTACAAGTATAGACACCTGGGGTATAAACGTGTTCAACTGTAATACATTTCTACAGCATGAGTTAGACTACACAGGAAGAGGGCTAATCAGCCAATGTAATGTTAAAATGGCTGCGTGACGCTGGCAGGAGCAGAAAAATAATGGAGTTGCTGGAGATAGCTGCGCGAGCACTGAGCAGGTGGAGATGGCTGCATGAGCAGGGAGCTGGCTAGTTTGAAAGATGGCATTGTATTTTGAATTTTTTAAACACTGTTTATATTAGCCATTCTGGCCTTCTTATTCGTCAGTACTCTCCTTCAATGCTAGAGAATTTAGATCTAGTTGAAATAAAATTTAAAATTTAAAATTCCTACCTATTGCATCAAAGCTTCCAAGTTGCAATACTTCTTGGTGTTTATAACTTTATTATGTAGTTTGCGATACTTCTCATTTATTTAAGATCTCTCCCATCACGTTACAAGATCTCTCCCGTAATATTCACTATCACTATTATTTTTTGCCGACATGTTACTAACGTTACATCACATTACAAGATCACCCCCATACTGGGCTGTAGAGCGCCTCTCAGCGCAATAATTAAAAAAAACAATGTTGAGCAAGATTTAGCTCACCAAGTAACATCTACAACCGAGAATGATGCTTCCCAGCATTAACTGCACTACAATATTCAGCTTCTGTGGAGAACCCCACACATTACTTCTTGAAATACCAACAAAAAATAGACAAATGTGGAGCACTGATCATCAAGATCATTCACCCAGTCACCATCAGAAGAGACAAGAAGACAGATGTCAACACCTAGTGAGTAGATACTCTCATTGTGAGTAAGGGAACATGTTACATGACCATTCTGTACAGATCTCAGTGGTTAAAGAATGTCCATATGAGTAGTGCTCCTAGGATAAATTAAGGGAACATAACCATTCTGTACAATCTTGGAGGTTGTTGCACATAAATCTCTTCTTGAAGATCTCCATAGAAAAAAGCACTTTTGAGATTTCTTCAATAAATCTCCCAATTCAACGAAGCAGTTATAGAATCATCCGAATGGAGTTTATACAAGCAATTGGGGCAAAAGCCTCTAAATAGTAGACACTTTCTTTCTTGGAGAAACCATTAGCAAAAAAATGTGCTTTATGCTTCTCAAGTCATTCATCTAGGTCATACTTGGTTTTATACACCCATTTGCAACCAACTAGATTCAAAACATTTAGTAACAGAAAAATATCTTAAGTCTGAATTTTCATTAGCATATTCAACAAACATAGTACCCTTCCATTCTAGAGTTTTTTGCTTGATTGAAAGTTTTAGGATCAGCATCAAGCTTAAAAACAAGATCATTTAAAATAGGGGGCCTTCGTCAGTGTTTGAGCTCTCCTTCGGGCGAAAAATGTGGAATAGCATCCTACAAAGTAGATGTAGCCCATTTAGGCTTTGGTTGTGACCTAATGATGGGATAGTAGAAATAGAGAGTTTTGTAATAACATTATGAATCATAGTTATCGGATTCAGCCCTAGGCCTAACCGCACCCGAATCGGATTCTCGGATTCTTCATTGGGTTCTTCCACCTTGTTTTGACTAATATAGAGTTGTTTACATGGAATAATTAAGGTTAATTAGGGTTAGGGTTGTGAATCCCCGATTCCTAATTTTGGGATGAGTGTCGCAACCCTATTTATTGGATTCTTTAGCCGATTCCGATCGCACCCACGGTTTGTGTAACCTTGTTATGAATACATGGTGTCTAAGTTCTCCTTCAACGGAAAGATGTGGAATAGCATCCAACAAAGTAGATGTAGCCCTCTTAGGCCTTGGTCGTGACCTAAATGATAGGATAGTAGAAACTAGAAACACGGAATTTTGTAACAACATTATAATTACCTAATTTTGTAATAACATTATGATGAGGTAGCTCAACAAATGAGAGATTAAGAGGAGCCACTTGAATATAAAAGACTTCAATGACAGTAGTTCTAGACAAGTCATCAATAGGGCCTCATCATGGATTTTTGACTGACTCATTTTAGAGGAGGCATTGGAAAAAGCACCTAAAAGAGAAGTATCATCAAGTATTGAAAGAAGGATCCAATAAGGTAGTCAGAGATGAATCTTCTACAAGGATAATGAGGCAAGATCCTAGCAAACCATGGGGAAGAAACTCCTCAAATACAACATCCCTCCGTTCAATCAACTTGTTGGTAACCTGGTGGAAGGATCATACAAACAATATGCCTTAGTAGTTTCATTGTAGCCCATTAGAGTGCAATGCTAGCTTGTAGGTTGTATATTTTGCACTTCTCTTTGGGAATATGAGCCGTGCATGAGATCCAAAGATTTTAAAATGCACAATATAGGGTTTGTAACCATAACATTTATGAAAAGGACTCGTTGAACATTTCAAGTAGGCATAAAATTGATCAAAAGAGCTACATAAAACACTACTTCTCCTGAGAACTTAAGCTCCATCTAATGAGACTACAACATACAATGATTTTACTTCTTCAATGCACCACTTAATCTTGTTAAGGAACTTGCTTCTGACAAATAATACTATGAGGTGTGGGAAATGAATGAAATCCATCGCCAAAGTGCCTATATCCACAATCAATGTTTGGCATATTTTATCGTGTGCTTGTTGTAATTTTCAACCCAGCATTTAAATTCCTTGAACTTCTCAAGGGTTTCATCCTTGGATTGAATAGCGCGTATCCAAAGAAAGCAAGAGAAATCATCAATGAAGATGAGGATATATTTAGACCCACTAAGAGTGGTCATATGCCTACGGATATCACTACAAACCAACTCAAGAGGACAAGACGTTTGCCTTGCTAAACTTTTGGAAAATACCTCATGATGATATTCTCCCAACATACGACCTTCACGGACACCTCTAAGTGGTTGAAATAGTGGAAGGCCATCTGCCATCCTTAGCCATGGACACCTCTAAGTGGTTGAATTAGTGGAAGGCCATCTGCCATCCTTAGATGGCTCATATAACACAAGACCCAAAGTGGTAATGACCTAAGCGTTGATGCCATAGTTTGCCAGTGTCGTTGATATTGGCAACCATTGCAAAGAATCCACTTCATTTTGAAGGGGGTGAGCATTTCCCCAACTTATACCTATGATCAAATTTGTCACAATAACTAAATGCAATCACTTTACAATCATTGTTTATATCCTTGATAACCCTTCAATCTAGACAAAAATCCACCTTTTTGTTGGTGTGAGCGACATCATATATAGAAAGAAAATTCAGTTATATTCCAAGATCGTGAAGAGTCCTATTACCACCCCACTTTGACAGTGGTGTCCACAGAGCAACAAAGGAGGATCATGACTTCGTGTGCATAGGTTGCTACTTGGGATTAGCTAGAGTAGAAATATAGTCCTCCACATCCTGCAAAACACAATAAAAAAAATCAGCATGTTTACATTTTAAAAGTCAGTTATGGACAACAACAGAGGTTAATGAAATAATCGCGAAAGAGATGAAAGTATACAGAGGTCACTTCATTAATAGTCAGCAAAGACCAAGGGGTCTTCGCACTCCATTCCCATCATCCTTTGATATGATAACATTGATTCTACCCATAAATTTCCAAAAGATCATTCACAGCAGCTTCAGGCACTGTATGCAAAGCCGAGAAGAGTGAGAAGTATGATACTTAAAAAGGCAATCCAATGCAAAATACCTTGATATAGGACACGATAGATGCCAAGGCACTCTATTTTCACTTAGGGTTGTTGGTCATTATATAATAAAATATATACTCATGTGATTTTAAGATAGTCAATGTGGAGACGTGATGTTTGTCTTGTATCTGCATGAGTTCGAGAATGGCAAAGGTCATTTCATGCATCAAGCAAAAGAACTGCTACCACTTCAAAACACTAGCTCGAGTGTTGTGGGATTTTGTTTTGAAAATCAGTCTCCAAGTCACAACCAAACATGCCATAGTAAGCCACCAAGTACCAAGGAAGAGACTGAACATATTGCACATATTGCACTATGCGTGAAGTTCCTCTCCTTGTGTAGAGTGCGCCAATACAAGTAGTGATTGAACTAGGGTGAAAGAGCTTCGTTTTTTGAAGTGACAGACCAAATTATCAAAGTTCCAATCTAGGAAATCAAGCATACAAAGTCATCACTTCTTGCTAGACCCGGTTACCTCGTGAACTAAAAATAGCAATCAAGCAAGTTGAGAATTAGCTAACACTTGGCAACCTTACGCTTAAGTCATCCATCGGCTAATGCATGTATCCTAGCAGACCTGGGTGCACTTCTTCGTGTTGGTTCTCTTTCTAGAGCTTAGATGTATTTTTTTCCTCCTTTTTAAAGATGTCTACGGTTACAAAGCAACCACGTGGATATATTTTCAATTCGGGGAGCTTTTAAAAACAACGCCAATCCAACTCTTGACCCACGTATGGTTAGCAGTCAATAACAAAAAAACATGTTTATTTTATGTGGCAGCCAAAGTGTGAAAATTGGACCAGACCCTCCTTTTTGACAATCGAATACAAATGAATTTCCATGTTGCAGCTATTTTGTGGCAACCAGTCAGTCAAGCATTCATTTTGTTGGCCTCTTGCGACCTAATCAATCAAGGCTCGGTCAGTTAGAGGATGTAGCGTTTACTCTAAAATTGACGCACCTTTGCATGCAATGCCAAGTGTCAATTTTTACTTAGTGAAGTCCGGTTTATAATTATTTTTGTTTTGCGTGGCAAAATTGTTGGACAATATCTGATCATGGATAAATTGGCAGTCAAGATCTCTTTCAAGGTATTTGGCTATCAAAGCAACTAGCACTTTAAGTAGGGTAGCTCGTTTGTGAGTTGGAACGACCAAGTATGAATGCCTTTTAATAAAAGTGAACCTTGGTGTTATTCGTTGGAGTGAAAAGTGGATTTTCATCCATTTTCTTTTCCTCTTTTTATTATTATTTTTTTCTTTTTTAATGTATAAGAGTTTTTGGGCCTATAAAGAGGCCAGCCTCCTTCTTTGTAAGGGTGGAAATAGTTAGGATGATTCTTTCCCTAGAGGTTAATAGAAAATTTTCAAATGGTGTTTTTATGGATATGAACAAAGCACTCTCTTGAATGTGTGGCATAAACTTGTGGAGCTTCAATCACTGTGAATGTTGCCGAAACTTAGTTTCTTTCTTTCTATGTTTGCACCGAAGACCACAGATGGATGCTACCACCATCGTGGAAGGTGAAAATTCTTATCAGCTGCTAGCCTTTTCCCTTTGTAAGCATGTATACACAAGCATCGATTTTTGCATTTAATTTAGTTTGATTGTGTAGCATTGATCTTTTGTGTGCATAGTGCATCTCCTGCAATTAGGAGGAGGAAGTAAATCTAGTAGTCGTAACTCGACTAAGCAAGGTTTGCTCAATCATGCGATCGCTCCCCCTTAGTCATATAAGACACAAGGCCCTCTTGAGTTCTCTTTTTTTACTCCAATCTTCCCCTTTGATGTATTGGCACTGGTCTTTTCTCGAGGATTGATCCTTCCCTCCTTCCCATCATTTATTCAAATTACCTTTATCCTACGACTGTTTCTCTAAAGCAGCCTCTTCAACTCACCTTGCCCTTCATTGCACCTTCCTTAGTGATCCTATCTTAGGGAAGCCCCCCTTGAGTTGGAGAAGAGCCAACCTAAAGCGAGGAAGAGATGAGTGTGGTGACAGTGGCTACTCTTTTCGCAGTTGCCATCAGGATGGTGTGCCTACTTTTGAGCTTTAGCACACGCACACCAATCTCAAGTAGCAACAAGTCCCACCAAGTTTGAACTTTTTCCATCCATAGAACACACATTACCAATGTTGTCCTTAACAAATTTGCAATAGGTTAAATTGAAAAAAAAAGGAAAGAGTGCGTTGATTTGTCACGATAACTAAAAGAAATTAGGCTAATTACCTTAAAATCATCATTTATGTCCTTAATAACCCTTCAATATGAACAAAAATTCACCTTTTTTGTTCATATGAGTGATGTAATATATAGAAAGAAGATTCAGTAATATTCGAGATTGTTAAGAGTCCCACCAAATTTGGACCTTTTCTATCCATAGATCACACATTACCAATTCTACCCTCAAGAAATTTGCAGTAGGTTTAAATTGAAAAAAAAAATGAAAGGAGAGTACTGAGCTTAGAGTAAAAAGGGGCACCAAGTTTGGACCTTTTCCTATCCATAGACCACACATTACCAATGCTGACCTTAAAGTTAAAAGGAGCACAAACCACAGAACCTTCCCTGAAATTGCCCAAAAAAGAAACTCCCAAGGAGGAGCTTGTTGTAAAGATCAAGGTTAAAAAGCCCCAAAAAATGGCTTGTCAAAAAAAAGGTGTTGAAAACCCTAATTTTAGATCCATAATAGCCTTGAAATAGTGCTGAAACCCTAATTTTAGATCTGAAAAACAGCCTTACTATTGTTTTGATAAGGAAAGACACTAATTCTGAAACCATGTCAAAATTATAAGAGATAGTAGATCTACAGTGATGTCTTTAACAAACCCTAGTCTAACAAAAGAAAATTGCAAAAATGTAACAGCAATTAATATAGATCACAAGATTTTCACTATAACACCCCAGTTTTGACCTCGTTTCCATTAAAAATGTATATGAATAATATGATGTATATATTGTAATTAATCGTGGTATGGAGCTAAAGGCAAAAGCCCCACCATCGATTTAATGTTTAAAGTTCCGGTGATCAAAATCGTTACCGATGATATATTGTGCTATCTGGCACATTATAATTTTTGGCATCATGTAAATATGCATTTTAATTAAAATACCCACAACCAGCTATGTCAATGCAACCATAATGAAAAGGGCATTATTTTCCTAAGGAATAGAGAGGGAAATTATTTAAACCTTTGGGCCAATGAGGAAAATCCAAATGTCAAAAGGGAGAACCCATCAAACCCTCAACTACCCATTTTTGTCTTTTACCCCAATCATTAAATTCTGCCAGAATGTGGTTGAGTTAGTTATTGCATGGAGTGGGAAGAGTATGGGCAGAAATTTCGAATTGGGCAGAGGACCCATTTTTTAAAAACATGTTCTGACTTCCTTGGCATGGAAAATGCCCAAAAACATAGGCCATTCTGTCATACACCCACGTTCTTCATTTTGCTCACGGAGGGAAAGCTCGAGAGCTGGTTTTTGACCTCCACGATTTTTCCTGTTGTGTGTTCTCATTCACGAATCGAAACTCCTAGGCGTTTTCACCATCATCATTCACCCACGTTGGGGCTCCCTCAAGCGTCTGGGAATTTGCTGAGTGTGAAATCCACGATTTTAGATTTGCTGTGTATTTCTTCCTCACATGGGGTAACGTTCTTCATTTTTTGGAGGCTGAGAATTTCGTTTTTGTGATGGTCTTGTGGTTGGGTTTCTTCCCCAACAATTTTTGTTGCATTTCCCTAATGTTTGCCAAGCCGAAAATCATTTTTGTGCTTCCCAACGATTTAGAGGAGAGACCACATCCTTTTGGGTGTTGTTGTTGATTTCGTTTTGGCCACGTTAGGGCCAAAACGTCCCTGGGATACAATTTGTTGTTAGTGGGTTGTCCTTACCCTCCTTGGCAATTTATCTTGTGGCTGAACTGTTTTCCTCAACCCAGGAATGGTGTATATTTTTGTGTATGCAATTGGTCTTTGGACTATGTAGGAGTGGAAAGGAGTCTACTTGACAAACCTAGTTTTTGCAGGAGCCTCATAAACAGAGCTAGAGGGATGGCTCTCTTCTCTACACCCCCTGAATAGCACTGGAAGGGAAGTCGTGTCCTGAGGGACTGTACAGCAGAGAAGGGAATGATTCCTTGTGTTGGGTGTGTGTGGATGTCTTAGGACTCAAGCTAGTTCTAGTGTAGGCATCCTTAGCTCTTTAGTGATCCCACTAGCTTAGGAGACAGTGCTTCCATCTCTTGATACCCTGATAAATCCAGCTTGTTGGCTTGGTTAGGTGGTGTAGTGTACTCTTGATCTGATAAACCCAACCGTG
Source organism: Pseudotsuga menziesii (assembly GCA_001517045.1). NCBI lineage: Eukaryota > Viridiplantae > Streptophyta > Pinopsida > Pinales > Pinaceae > Pseudotsuga > Pseudotsuga menziesii. Next base: position 148,650 of record LPNX011068590.1, on the reverse strand, counting down.
TTGGCTTGACTAAGTTTTGACATATCCTTGGCTATGTGTGCTCCTGCTTAGTTTCCTTATTCCTTATGGGAATCATGCCCAACTCGAGGGTGGCAGTGTTGCTGAGAGATTAAGGAGCACACTGGCCTATGATTGGGTGGAACGTTGCAACGACATAGCTGGTTGCAGACGAGCTTCTTCATAAGGTAAGTATTCTTGTGTTTAAATCCCTACAATTACATTTGATAATGAATTACAATGAACATGCTAAATGCTTGGATATATGGTTTTGCTTCCATTGTATGGTAATAATGTATGCATGTTTTAGTTCAAAGCATTTCAATTTTTATTATTATGTTCATGGGGCTAGTTGCCCGGATTGATAGCAGCATCGTAGCGTCCTCTTCGTCAGTAGAAGGGTTGGGGACGTTACATTCACAAGTAGAGCAAAATAGTATAGGCACACTGAAGCAAAAGACTGAATGAACTCACTTGAATTAGATGTGATTACAATTGACATGATGATGTGTATTTATAATTTTATACCAATCACTAGGGTTTAGGTTGCTAACTCTCAAAACGAGACTAGGTTGGCCCTAAAATAAAATACAATAGTGTAATAATGGCTGTAACAACCCACAACTACTACCCAGATAGAGGGCTAGCATGTCAGCCACAAAGATCACACATTTTCAGCAGTTACCTGGTATTATAGTTAAGTTACATTCTTTTCCGATTTCTGTAGCTTTCCCTTATATACACTATTTGTTTCCTACAAATCTGAGCAAAACATATGGCTATCTGGACACCGATATACACGTCTGGAAACTTGGGCAACTTAGAAAAACAGTAAACACTCCACTCATGTCACTGGTCATGACTCGTACCATTCTTTACAATGTGTAGCTATGGACTGGAAATTTTTACTGTCTCACACAAGTTTATACAATGCTTTAAAAGTTGAAGCAGGAGATAGAAATGGCCGAGAGTCAAATCAGACAGGAACTGAAACAAGTCAGCAAACTGGTTATTGAACTGATTTAATGAAAAATAATGTAAATATGAAAATAATTATTGACAAATATATATATATATATATATATATAAAATCATGTACATTCATGTGAACCCAAACCATTGAACACCAAATATGCAGACTCTGCTAATGTATACTACCATATAGCATATAAGGATGAATATTCAACAAAATATATAGACATCGAGGAACTAAATGGCCTCTAGAGTCCAAAACACAATGCTACAGATTTTCTGTTGGATATGTATTTTATTCTTTGCAGCTAGACTTGCACCCCGGTATGATCAATCTCAGTATGATCAAGTGGAGGACAACCAGCCAGGGTTTAGGGGCAGAGCCCCTGAGGAATAAAAAGGAAAAAAAGGATCCATAATGGGTGGTTATCCCTGTTTCTTCCACGATGGTGGATCTGGACCAGTATAGAACCAGAATAGGCTCAACTGGCTGGTTCGGTATAGAACCAACATCTGGTCCTGTTAAGGGCCAGTCTGATGACTGGATTGAATCAGAAAAAACTTGCCAGTTTCATTTTGGCCAATTTTTCGAAAACTCATTTTAAAGAGAGGTAATGTACCAAACATGTACTAGATCAATACATCAATGGATAGCCACAGAACCAATGATAAATGTGAATGACAGAAATAATGCAGTATGAAATTTATAACTCCTGCTTTCACATGATTTCTCTTATTTTCCCCATCATAGACTTTATAAGCTATATATATTTCAAAAACGTTAGAGCGTGTCCTTTAGAAAGTATCAAATGGACAACATTACGGTACAGCTTGGATAGCTAGAGTTACCAACATGTACGCTTTTGTATAGGACTAGATTCATTTTTAGATTTTAAACCAAAGCATAACAGGTCATAGAAAACGTGTACAACTCTTATAATCCAAAACAGTTTAAGAGTACAACAGAGTTAACATAACAATTAAAAATCCTGATACTTGTATGAAACACGGGAAATTAATAAATCAGCATCAAATTCCAGAATTCAAAAGCCTGCTTATCTAATATTTGATGGTCACAAGTTTTCTTCCTTAATACTGCAGTGCAAGCATCGACCACCTATCAAGAGATGGGGTACAACTTAAACTGTACAACCATCTGGCCAAACTTAATGGCCCCTGGGCGGATCAACAACCCCCTAGCAGGTAATACTTCAAGCACCACTTCTTGTGAGAATTGAAACCTGTTGGCGGGCTATTACAGTACCCCACTTTCACCAACCTAACTCACCTCTCGTATAGCCCAATTGTGATAAATTGATTCGGATCTAAATTTGGTGATCACAAGTTTGTTTCTTCAAAACTGCAAAGGCAATCATCTGCCACCCTGTCCAGAGATGGGACACTGCTTACACTGCCACCCAGACGACTTATAACAGCACAGTGGAAAATCAACAGCCCCCTTGCGGGTAGGGCTTCAGGCACTACTTATTAGGATTGAACCCTGGTGAGGTCTATAACAGCACCCCACTTTCACCGACCCAGCTCGCCTATCGTGGCCCAAATGAATTTCATGTTAAATTGATGGAGATCTAAAATTGTGATAGTCACAAGCTTTTATACTAAGTTCATTGCATTGCCAGCGTTAATTGATTATGGCACTAACACCGTCTAGTTTCAAAAAAAAGGCCAGTTAAGGTGAACTCAACCTAACATCATTTTACTCATTTAATGCATTACAAAAAGATAAATTAAAAAACAAGCGTATAATATATTCAGTTAATTAGAAAATCATCAAAAGCAGGATGAGCTCAATGAACATGAACATATGTGTTGCTGCTCTAGAGCTCCTTTACCAGTCGCAGATTACTTTGATTGCATTCGCAAACAGATTGAGAAAAATGTAAACATAAAAAAAAAATACTTCAAATAGAATGGTTCTCTTACAGGAACTCGGAAAAATTTTAACCACCAACAAACTACACGTCTGTTCATTTAAATAAAATAAAAATAGACGTAACCCTAGAAAAGGAGAGACACAACAGCATCAAATCCAGAACCTGAAATGCAGCCGCAGTTACCCTAAATCCCAAGAAGAACCGCCTTTGCCTCGTATGCATACAAAGGGGATCTGTATTTAGGGTTTAGAGTTATTCGTTCTTCTAGGTCTGTCTGGGAGTCGCCCACTCGACTCTAAGAATGAGATTATCGTATCCATAGCCATTAAGTTTATTAATGGCCCTCTGCGCGTCCTCCCTGTTGGCAAAATTCACAAAGCCAAAACCCCTGCTCATCCCGGTCCTCTGGTCCACAGCAACGTAGACGCGCGTGATGTGGCCAAAAGGTTTGAAAAGCTCCTGCAAATCGGCCTCTCTGGTATCCTCGGACAGATTAGTAACCCTAACGGAATTCTCATCATTTCTCCGCCTCATGTTGCTGGAATCGGAGGTCCTGTCAACGGTGGCGCCGGCTCTGAGACTGGGAGGAACGTAGGCGCCCTTGCCACCGGGGGCACCAGAACCAGCGGCAGAATCGGCAGCCTGTGGGGGCTTGTCGAGACCGAGGCCCTCAGCGGCGGCCGGGTTGAGGTCCTTGTAGGGACACTTGGAGGTCCAGTGATCGCCCTTCTTGCCGCAGATTCGACAGACCATGAGAACAGCACCGCCTTTGGCCGCCCCTGCGAGGGCGGCGGAGAGAGGATCGCCCCCTCCGGTCCTTGAATCATCCTCCTTGGTGCCAGGGGCCTTGGGACGCTCCAGTAGGATCTCTTCGGTGGAGACCATGGTGAGCCTGCTGCCGGTGTCCTCGTTCACAGCGTCGCCGAACTTGCGCCACTCGCGGCGTTCGAGGGCTTTCTTGCTGAGCCTGGCCTTGGCCACCTTGCGGATGCGGGTGGTTGTGGTTTTCTGCACCTTCTGGCCCTGATCGTTGAACCTGTACTCAATGATCTTCTTCACGCCATTCTCGTCAGGGCCGATCACCTTGGGGGGCGGCAGCAGGAAGTCCAGATCCTCGTTATCTTCCTCCTCTAATTCTCCCCATCGCACCTTCGCTGCAGCTTTGCTATCCCCCATCTTCTCCTTCTCCCCCTTGCTCTTGCTCTCGCTCTCCCTCTCGCTCTCCCTTCTCTCGATTCTATGATCTGATTACAAACCCAGAACCCCAATGCAGCTCTGATTTTAGCCTTGGGAAAAAACGCACGCAAAAGAGCTTTGTGGAAAAAAAAATCATTATATTAAATAAATAAATCATGTAAAGCTTTGTGGATTTGCTATTAAGATATAGCAAACATACCAGACCTCTCTTTGAGATGGATTTCATAGCGAGATTAATTATAGGGTTTACCAATGAAGATAGATCTTGGTTGGACTAAGATGAAGGCTACAAACAACCTTTAGGTGACCAAGTGTGACAAAGTGAGTTGTGAAGCCTAATTATTATGGTAGATAGTGTGATTGTTTGTTAAAACCAATTCTCGTTGTAGTGAAATGGCTTGGATGAGTTGTTCTTGCTAAGACGATTTGGTTGTTGTAATTGTTGATTCAACACATGTTTATACCAAATTTGCATACAATTTGCTAGAGCTTGGGAACATGCAATTTTGGTTGTGCTCAACACCTTGGCCTATTGAGCTTTGTATTTTGAACTTACAACTTATTGATAGTACCATGTATTTTCTTGGTTAATGTTTCCTATTAAAAACCTATGTATTCTATATTCTATATGGGTATGTCCCATTTTATAGATGTGTGGTAGGGATAATAGTAAAATAACCACCAGTACCCTCACTAGCAACAGCGCTTGAAGATGACCTAGTGACTGACCTTGTTTATCTAGTTAAACCACCAATGTTGAAGTAAGCAGCGTCTCAGCGTCTTAATGTGTTAAGGTTTTATATTTGTGTTGGTTAATATTCATTATGAGCATACATTATCTCCATGTAACTAAAGTATGACACCAAAACATACTTGAAAACTAAAACCACAAAGGAAACATAACATTTTTTCAATTTGTAAAAATCTAGATTTTAGTCAATGCATGCTTATATTATATGGATCATGAAAAATACATATAATCTAAGCATGTTTATGAAAGAGAGCCGAGGCCATAAAGATTCGGTCCTTAAGTGATGGAGATGGAAGGACGCTTTGAGAACCAAGAAATGGGTAAAATAAGGTTTTCAGAAAGAACCCTAGTTAGGGTTTTCTGAAAACTTGGAGTCAAGCCAACGTTTTTTTCGTTCGCCTAGTACTAACCAAGACAAAAAGTGGGAATTTTTATTTTTATTGCATTTTTTTTAAACCCTAACTAGAATAGTTTAGTTTTTCTTTACTATTTTGGTTCATTTTTTAAAATCCTCTATTTTTTGTTGGGATAATACTTTTCAGGGATACGTGTTATTATTTTGGGGGATTTAGAATTTTGTTTTTTTGGCGGTTTTCTTGTTGTTTACCATCTCGCAGGGTAGGGCCAACTAACTAAGGTGATTTTATGGTGATGTGATGGAAAAGCATAAAGTGAATGGATACCATCCCTCTTGGTTATCTCCTAGTGATCCATAAATAACTGATGGAAAAACAATTACGGCCCAAAAGAATGATGTTGTGACCTCAGAGAGAGGAAAAAACGGTGTGGCTCAAAATAATGATATTATGACCTCAGAGAGAGGAAAAACCCTACAGTCTATGAATAAGTCGGTTTCTTTGTTTTAGGATCCAAGGGAGGATGATTACAATGTTGAGGGTTTAAATTTTATATCTGGATAGATCTCGAATGCAAAACACAACAGATGTAAAACCCTCAGGAGCTAGGGCACGTTATACAAGAAAGTTGAAATGTTTTAAAGCGCAGTTAGAGGTTTACCAATTTGTGGTGGGAAGAGACGTAAATATGGAAAGAGTGGTTGCTTTAGCCAGTAGAGCAGTGGTGGGAAGAGTTGAATAAGCTAGGGTTAATCATGATGAATTGGTAGAATGTTTTAATGTGAATCGGTTGGTGAAGTTTGGTTTAGCCCAAGGATCAATATGCTTATCAATGGGTGGATTTGTTTTATCTTCCCATTGACATAGGCAGTTCCAAATATCCTTGAAAGGGTTTGGTTGATCAAAGGTGGTTCACTATGAAAAGGTGGCACTCAACGTTCGATCTGGAGAAGGAAAAGATCACCAAACGACATCCATGGGTTTTGTTACCAAGGTTCCCTCTTGAGCTCTGGATGGCGAATATCTTTGAAGGACTGGCGAACTCTATAGGCCATTTCATCAAGATGGAAAAACAATTGTTATTTGGAGCAGACAAAATAATGACATTGATGATGGTGGAGATTGACACTATAAAGGGACTTCCAGCTATGGTGGAGATTGTGTGGGGTGATAGGGTTTTAAAGTAAAAGTTAGATTACAGACATTTACCTTTTTGATGTCATATTTGTCATGAAACAAGACATATGAAGGCAAGGTCCTTTACTTCGCCTGAGAGAGGGAGATTTTTGGGGAGAAATCCTAATTTCATCACAAGAAAATTTCCCTCGTTCAAACCCTTGGAATATTTCTACTCTGGGATCGCTAATTTAATCAGAAGGTATGTATAATCTTGACTCTCCTTTTGTTTACGAGGGTATCGATCTTAGAGAATTAAACTATATAGTGTCTGTTGAAAAGGAAGCCAAAAAAAGTATAATCCTTATGGTTTTAATCCAACTGGTAATCTTATTGAATTGAAAAATCCCCCTCCCGATGATAATTTGGTTCAAAATTTTGTGGCTTCTCTGACTAAATCTGTTGCTAAAAATCAGAATAGGGTTTCTTTAGTTAGGGATTCTTTTGATGATGGAGTTGTAAGGGGAATCCCTCCTTTACAGGAAGAAATAGTGAACCATTCTACGTTGTCTAAGAAGATACAGTGTCAGGTTTCTTCCCAAACCCAATCGATTCCCTCTGTTATTCCCTCAGATTTGAATTTTGAATGTGGTGATACTTTTTTACCACTCCAGGATAAAGGGTTACCAAATAAATCTATATCTGAACAAATCTAGAAGGGCCAGTAGAACCTAGTAAGGAGATTACCCTACCTAATAAAACCCTTTCTTTAAAAGAAGTCTATGTTAATGAAGTTTTTTCCTCTGAGAAGACTCCTTTATAGGCTTATTCGACTTAACCCTATAGCTTGAATATCCTCCCAATTACTTTTTTAAGGCATGAGAATGTGACTATAAGGAGAAAGAAGAAGATTAATAACAAAGGAGTTAGGGATGATATTTTGGAACCTGATACAAATAATCAGTACTATATTCCCCTTTCCAATATAATTGTGATGGATAACAATCCTTAAAAGCTTATTGTTAGAATTCCTCTAGGTCCCTTAGAGCAGGTATGCCCTCTTTTAATGGTTTTTAATGTCAGTTCTCTCCCTTAATGTGCGTGGAGTTGGGGGGGTTGAAAAGGGTAGGGCTCTTTCCCAACTGTTTAAAACTACTACCCCATATATTATTATATTACAAGAAACAATGGTTGCAGAAACTCAAGCGATTGAAACATTTTTCCAAACTACTTCATGGTTGGAATTTTTGTGGTATTATCTCATCTGGTCTTCTAGGGGGGCTTATTTCTTGTTGGAATCCTCGAATTTATGATTTTAAACCTTTCAAGATGTATGGTGGTATTTTGTTGGAAGGAATATTTGTTTCAAATAATTGATCCTTAATTTTTTTTAATTGTTATGGTCCTTATAGGGAAAGGGAATTTATTAGAACCATCTAAAAAATAATGGCTTGTTAAATTTGGCAAAATGATAATTGCAAGGGAGTTGAATTTTACTCTTTAAGCGACCGAGATATGGGGGCATTGTGCAAGTATAGATCCATTAGCAGATTTTTTCTCACAACTTTTAGAGGATTCAAATATGGTGGATGTCCTCCTGGTTAAAGTTGGTCCCGCATGGTAGAATGGTGGAAGTGGAGTTCATGGCATAAGTAGAAGGTTGGACAACTTTTTTATTTATGAAGATTTAGAAAATAATCTAGTTAGATATAGAATGTCGGTGCATATAACATTGATCTCAGACCATTTCCCCATAATCTTATAAATGGAAGGAGAAAATATCAAGCAAAATTACCCTTTTAAATTCAATAGTATGTGGTTAAAAGAGGATGAGTTTTGTATAAAAGTTAAAAATTGGTGGTCTTCTATGGAGGTTCCTGTAGACTTGAATGTTACGAAAAGCCTTGTTTTTAAACTTAAAGGACTCAAGAAGGAGTTGGTCAAATGGGAAAAGGTTAAGAAAAAAAAGGATGTTGAAGCCCTTGCATTTGTGGAGGATAAACTATCTAGAGCTTTGAATTCAAATCCTTCAAGTATTTTTATAGAAGAAGAAAAATTATACTTGTTGGAAATTATACTTGTTGGAACTGGAAAAACAAAAAGTATAGTTTCTTAAGAAACAAGAAATGGCCTGGAGATTAAAAAGTAGAGCAATTTCCCCCCATCAGTGAAAGTTCTAAAGACTCCATTGGGTGGGGCAGTAATGGTATTTATACATTCAAAGAAGGATACAAACTGCTCCAAACAAATTTGGTCACCGCTTCAGCAAATATATGGAAGAAGGTTTGCAATCTAGACTGTATTCCAAAAGTCAACTATTTTATATGGCTGCTAATACACAACAAACTTCTAACGATAGACAATCTCACCAAAAGAGGTATAGAAGGCCCCTACAAATGTGCCCTTTGTAATGTAGACTTGGAAATAGCCACGCACCTCTTTCTCCAATGCAAAGTCGCTATACAAATTTGGAGGGCTATCTTGCATAAGGTTTGTGTCTTTTTCAAACCCCCAGTATCCCTTGAACAACTTTTAATAGTCTGGAACAAACTTTTTCCAGGAAATCTCAAGAAAAAGCCCATTCTAAAGCGGCTTGTGGAATGTCATTCCTAAGAACATATGTTGGCAGATTTGGTTGGCAAGGAATAGATCAATCTTCAAGGGAGAGAAGGTTATTATCAATCGGATAGCTGCAAAGATTATTGGGATGACTGCTGAAAAATTAACGACAAGAGGATTGGGATTTCCAGATGCAGAGGATATCCCAGCTCAGGTAACCAAGTGGTGCAGAATTTTCTTTTAGAGGAGTTCCCCTCAATCCAAAAGCTTCAACAACAGGCAGTCATGGGAAATAAAAAAAAACTATGATGATCTCTCTCGATGGATTAAAGATAAGAACTCCTATTCTTTATTCTTTGATGGTGCCTCAAAAGGAAACCCAGGGAAGGCAGGTGCAGGGGGTCTTATTCTGAATCCAAGAGGACAAATAATCAATTCTTTTGCCTGGGGATTGGGGAGCAAGACTAATAATGGGGCTGAGTGGCTGGCTCTACTTCAAGGGTGATACAAAATCCATCACAAGGCTGATAATCTTGGGGGGTTCTCGCCAAGTGATCCTCAAAATGAAAACAAGTTATCCTACGAGATCCATAAAATGCAGAAGGTTGCATAGCAGGATCCAACAACTTCATCTCCTTGAGAGCACATAATACTATCATATTTTAAGAGAAAACAACACCAAAGTAGACACAATAGCAAACAAGGGGGCCTCTCTCTCACAAGGTTCAATAATTTTAAATGGAGAAGAGACAAGCTACAAACATATCCCTTAAGAGCCAAAATGGGTTATCTTGCAGTAAGCCAGGACATGGCTCGGTTTACTCTTCAGAATATATACAGAATGCTTTTCATACTCAGTGATTCCCTGGCAGGTCATGCAGCTCCCTCCCAACTCGAATTGGCTTCAAAAAAAATTATGATTTGTTTCCACTTATCAGCAGCCCCAATAGATCTCAGCTGAACATGTGGGCTCTCTTCCTCATTCCAATGCTCTCTCCACCCTCTCCACGTTATCATTATGAATCCAGGAACCACGTCTTAGGTTCTCTCTCTACCTGTGCGATGACTCTGAATTGGGAGAATATCTTCTGTCACTGGCATTATATTATACCTCTGTCTAAAAAGGAATGGGATAATTATCCCGGAGAGGAAAAGAATGTGCAGGAGTCGAATTTGAGTGGAGGGTGCGATTGGATTGAGTGGGACATGGGTTGTCTTGGAAATGTAGGGAATTTCAATCAGCAGCGTGAAAGACAAAGACCATGCAGAAACCTTCATTCAACGGGGACTGGCAATGAGCAAGGTAATTTGACGTCAATATGGAGGACTAGCAGAGGAGCATGTGACCATAGACAGACAGAGGTTAAAAATTCATTGCTTTTGGACCAAGGAAGTCAGGTTCAGGATAAACTAGCACAAGCAGTTCAGAGGATTAAGAAAGACACATTCACCCATTTGGAGACTAAATTAAACTGGTTTTGATCATGTTTTTCTGATAATCTTGAAAAAGCAGTTCATCAGAGTATATTCTACTTCTGTAAAATTAAAGAATAGTAACAACTCCAGCTGCTCAAGATGGCCTTACTTTTGACCTTGTTTTGTTTCAGTTCTGTATTTTCTGACTAAAAGTTCCTTCGATCAACCTTTGTTCTGAATGGCTGTGCATAGCCCATTTAATACATATTTTTCTTAGTTTCTGTTAAAACAAAAAAAAGTAGAGCAATTTGGGTGGCCCGAGGAGACAATAACACAAGGTTTTTTCATCAATATGCTTCCTTCAGAATAAATATTAATACCATTTCAGATTTGCAAGATGATGATGGAAATATTCTCTAGTCTCAGTCAGAAATAAAGTAGGTTGCTAATTCATATTTCGAGAAGCAGTTCACAAATTTTGAGATAACCAACATACAATATGAATTGAAGGTACTAATCCATTTTCCTTCTTTCTTTTCCACTGAAGAAGGGAATAGTATTGGGGATCCTATCACACTTTCAAAAATTGAAGGTATCTTAAAACAATTTGCTACAGACAAGAGTCATGGGCCTGAAGGTTAGACGATTGAGTTGTTCATTCACTTTGTTGATCTTATAGGGAATGACATTTTGTAGATGGTTGAACAATCTATGGAGGAGAGTTATATGTATGTAGCTTTAAATTCTACTTTTATTGTCCTTATACCCAAATCAAACAAGGCAAGGGATTTTAGTGAATGTATACTGATATCTCTTTGCACTTTGGCATATAAAATTGTTACAAAGATCATTGTTAATGGGTTGAGATTGAAGTTAGCTGATATGATTTTAAAGGAACAGTTTGGCTTTCTGGCTAACAAACAAATTTTAGATGTTGTTGGTATTACTTAGGAAGCGATACACTCAATTAAAGCTAAACTTTTGGATGCCATGTTACTAAAGATAGACTTGGTAAAGGCTTATGATAGAGTCAAATGGGGTTCTTTTTAGGTTGATTCTAATACAAATTAGTGTGCCTCTTTTGGCTACAAACTGGATCATGGCATGTATATCTTCAACACATTTTGTTGTTCTTGTAAATGGCTCTCCTATGGATTTCTTCAAAAGTTCCAGAGGTCTTCGACAAGCTTGTCCTCTCTCACCTTTCTTATTCTTACTAGTCATATAAGGTTTAAGTAGGATGATAAATATGACAAAAGCTGAAGGGAAGATTAAGGGCTTGAAAATATCTCAATTTGTTATCATTTCACATCTCATCTTTGTTGACGATATTATCTTACTTAAGGGGCTCCAAATAAGAATGGCATTTTTTTGTGGAAATTATCAAGATCTTATGTGTTGCTTCAGGTATGGAAGTTAGTTTATCCAGGTCGATTTTAATTAGCCATAAAGTTAATTATGAGGTGGTGAGGGACATTTCAGTTTCCTTACCTGTGTAGACTACTGAGTTGGCTAAAGGTTTTAAATATCTTGTGTTTTTTTTTTTTTTTAAACCTAACAGTTATATATTTAATGACTTGTTGTGGCTGGTAAGGAGATGTGAGAAGAGAATTGGTCTTTGGGCATATGGAATGATCTCTTTGGGTAGAAGGTTGACTTTAATCAAGTTCGTGCTTACAAGGATCTCAGTTTATTGGTTTTATTTGGCTTACATTCCTAAATCTATCATAACTTTATTTAAGAAGGGAGATGTTTACATTCCTTTGGTCGGGATCAAATGAAAATGTAAAATTCCACATTGTAAAATGGGAAAGGTTATATAAGCCAATGAAACAAGGAGGTTGGGATATAAAAAACTTTCATTGGTTCAGTTTGGCCTTGAGCGTGAAAAGTCTACGGAGAGGCTTGTTTGGAAACAAACTGTGGAGTGAAGTCACCAAAGGTAAATATCTCAAAGATAATGTTATAGATTGTATATGAAATCCTAAAAAACATGTTAGAAATGTTCCAAATATTTGGCGTGGTTTTTAAAAGCTTTTCCATGGATCAACAAAGATCTTACATGGAAAGTGGGTTATGGGACGAATATACTCTTTGGGATTGATTAAATAATTAACATAGATGAAAATCTTTCCCTTTATGCAGATCTTTGGGCTTATCTTTTGGATATTGGTGTCACAACTTTAGCTGATGTACAAAGACAATTTTATTCAAGCCATTTGCATAATTATTGGTTATCTACCCGCGATTTGGGTTTAATAAATAAAATTGTTACAAAGATTATTGCCAATAGGCTAAGACCGAAGTTAGCTAATAAGATTTCAAAGGAACAATTTGGCTTTCTGGCTAACAAACATATTTTAGACACCATTGGTATTACTAAGGAAGTGATACATTTAATAAAAGCTAAAAAAATTGGATGCCATGTTACTAAAGATGGACCTGGTAAAGGCTTGTGATATAGTCAAATTTCATTTTTTGAGGTTTATTCCAATACAAATTGGTTTGCCTCTTTTGGTTACAAAATGGATCATAGCATGTATATCTTCGACACATTTTGTTGTTCTTGTAAATGGATCTCCTACGGATTTCTTCAAATGTTCCAGAGGTCTTCGATAAGCTTGTCTTCTCTCACCTTTCTTATTCTTACTAGTTATAGAAGGTTTAAGTAGGATGATAAATACGACAAAAGTTGAAGGGAATATTAAGGGCCTGGAAATCTATTAGTATGTTATAGTTTCACATCTCGTCTTTGTTAACGTGTTATCTTATTTGGGAAGGGGTCCAAAGAAGAATGGCATTTTTTTTATGGAAATTATCAAGATCTTTTGTGTTGCTTCAGGTATGGAAGTAAGTTTATCCAAGACGACTTTTGTATCCATACAGTTAATGATGAGGTGGTGAGGGACATTTCAGTTTTTTTACCTATGCAGACTACTGAGTTAGTTGAAGGTTTTAATTATCTTGGTTTTTTTGGAAACCTAGCAACTATAGATTTAATGGTTGGTTGTGTCTGGTAAGGAGATATGAGAAGAGAATTGGTCTTTATGCATATAGAATGCTCTCTTTGGGTGGCAGGTTAACTTTAATCAAGTATGTGCTTACGGGGATCCCGGTTTATTGGTTTTCTTTGGATTACATTCCTGAAGCTATCATAACTTCATTAAGAAGGAAGACGTTTACATTCCTTTGGTTGGATCAAATGAAAATGTAAAATTCCACCTTGTAAACTGGGAAAGGTTATTTAAGACAAAGAAACAAGGAGGTTGGTATACAAAAAAACTTACATTTGTTTAGTTTGGCCTTGAGCATGAAAAGTCTATGGAGAGGCTTGTTTGGAAACATACTGTGGAGTGAAGTCATCAAAGGTAAATATCTCAAAGACAATGTTATAGATTGGATAATAAATTCTAAAAAACAAGTTAGAAATGTTTCAAATATTTGGTGTAGTTTTTAAAATATTTTCCTTGGATCAACATAGATATTGCATGGAAAGTGGGTTATGGGAGGAATATGCTCATTGGGATTGATCACATAATTGGCATAGATGGAAATCTTTCCCTTTCTGCGGATCTTTGGGCTTATCTTTCGGATATTGGTGTCACAACTTTAGTTGATGTACATAGACAATTTTATTCAAGCCATTTGCAGGATTATTGGTTATCTGCCTGCGATTTGGGTTTTATAAGGAATTGGGAAAAAGAATGGACCCTTTTCATTAACTCTCTGAATATGGTAGGTACAAGGTTACAGGGTGGACTTGATGAATTAGTATGGGTTGGCAACAAACATGTGGGACTGATCTCTACAAAATCTACATATAAGGCCATTGCTATGAGTGCAAATGTTGATGTTCCCAAGCGGTGGTTTGCGTAGTTGTGGACATGGCACATCCCTACAAAAATTAAATGTTTTATTGTGGTTGCCTTTTCAAAACTGTTTATTCACATGGGAGAATCTACAATGAAGGACTTCGAGTGGTCCTAATATACATTTTCTCTATTTGAAGGCTGAGGAGACTATCAATCATTTGTTTATTTCTTGTCCTTTTGGTCAAAGTATTCCTCACTTGGATGAAAAAAAATGGAGTGGGAATTTCTTCTAGCTTTCATTTGTTGGGAAATTTGGAGGACCGGTAATAAACTCATATTTGAAGATAAACATTTTACAAAGAGTATGATAGCTATTACTTTGTCCAAAGAGTATGAGGTTTGTTCAAACAAGAAAACATCACATGGACAGTTACATCTTCTTACTATGGAAGGTATGGCAAATTGTTTTTTTTATGGTGCTACACAAGATGGAAGGTGTGGTGCAGATGTTATACTCAGGATCAATGAAGAGCATTTTTTCAGAATTTGCTTAAATTGTGGAAATGGTACTAATACCAAAGTTGAACTCTTAGCTTTGTGGCGTCTTTTAAAATTCTCCTACTCTTTGGGCATTGATTCTTTAAGTATTTATGGAGACTCTCTGGTTATCATCATTTGGGCAAACAAAATCTGTCCTTTGAAGATTTTATCTCTTCATTAGTGGTGTTCCAAAATTCATTCACTGTTGGCATACTTTCAAAGGCTAAATTTCAAGCATATCTATAGAGAACAAAACAAAACAGTTGATTTGATGTCAAAAGAGGCCCTTAATTCATAAGTGGGGTAATTATCCTGGGAAGAATTCATCAAAGACATTAAAGAGGATAGTGGTTCATTCTCATGTTTTGAATCTACAGATATTTTGGACTAATTTTTATGCTCTATATAAGTTGTTTTGTTTTGAAAAACACAAGTCAATTTTGTTTTTTTAGATAGGTTGGAATATGGGATTTTGTATCCTTTTGTCTGTCTATTGTATAAACAATGTCATGTACTGATTTGTCCCTGCAGTCTTTATCATTTTCCTTCTCATGAGTCTTTATGATTTGGCGATGTACTTTTTGATTACCAATAATAACAAAAGTACAATTTTTTTCTTCTTGAAAAAAATATAGGCATGCTTACCAACCTCACTATATTGTTATTGGATTTAAAATCCCTATAGGATACAACACAACTCCACTTCATCGTTCCCCAAGGGCTTCAATTAAACACACATAATGCACGAGGTGAGGTTTAGGCAACTATTATCAACCCAAATGGCACTTCTTCGTCCGAGTGCCGACACTTCACTTGTTGGCACACAAAAGGACATTTATAGATTGAAGGTTGCCTAAAACACTATAGATGGGCATGTTATGAAATACATTCACTATTCATCCAGCTTGCCATTTTTACCTTTTCATATGTCAATTGTTGTACGCGACTTTTCCTATAAGCAACCCACGTACATACATAACTTTTCCTACAGCATATCGCGTATTGTACGCGAGTATTGTCATTGCAACCTGTGTACAGATCTGTACGCGGGTTTCCCTTATAGCAACTCGCGTGTCATACGCAGGTTGCCAGTATCAATACTCGCGTATGCCTTCCTTTGACATTAAAAATAATAAATCACGATTAATGGATATGTGTTAAGCCCTAAACTGTCTCAACCTCCTCAACCTTCAAAACTGCTCTATTTTCCTAAGTATAAATAGAGACCTTGGGGAGGGCATTAATCAATCATACTTGGAGAGCAAAGTTATGCTAGTGGTATCTATTCAGAAGTCTTTGGAGCAGCAGAACTCAGAATCCATTGGTTGCAGAGGAGTCCTTGTTTCAAGCGTTGGGTTGTAATCTTATCTCATTCAGTATTGTTAATAAAGAGAATCCTTATTCCAAATGCGTGTTGAATGTCTTTCATGTATCATAGTTTGATGAATATTTATGATTAAGTACTCTATATATTATTTATCTAACTTGTCATATATACATGTATGAGATTGTATTTGGAAGATTTTCTCTTTGCAGGTGAAGGAGATGCATCCCTGAAAGCTTTAAAGAAGAAGCAGAGTGGAAGAAGTCAAGGCTTGGATCAACCGTCGTTATTCGGGTGAGTTCATTCTATCTTCCTATTTCCTTTTTGTACTTTGAAGCTGATTGTCTACAAGTTTTAAGAGTACGTTGGTAACCCCAGACCTTCGGTTATAAGGTGTTTATTCCTGAACAACAGAACTGGTGACTCCGCTGGGGAGCCATATTACTGTGGGTTATTTCTGTTTACCGTTGCCCAGTTTTTGCCTTCATTGTGTGTGGGGTATCTTGTCCTGGTTCATGTTTAGCATAGTGTTTGAAGGCCTTATGAATTTTCTTGTTTTTTAGAAAATTTTGTACCTATACACGGGTTGCTCTTGCATACAGTCGCGTATAGAGGCCTGCATACGCGGGTTTCTCTCTAGGACAGTCGCGTACGGTATGCGGATTTCCCTTATACACAGTCACGTACAAGCCTTATCATTTGAATTTTTGGGTTAGGGTTTGCTTGTCCCTGTCCCTTTACAAAATTTGTTTGCTGGTTGGTCTTCCTTATAAACATTATACTGTCAGTTTGATGACCTTGTTGGCCACACCTTGTGCTTTCTTGTAAAGCCCTTGAGTTCCTTTTGTTTGGATTGTCTTTTGTTTGCAATTTGGAGTGGATTTTCCTATTTGGGTTATAGGTTTAAGTGTTGGTTGTCTGAATCAGTGATCAGGGTTCTGGACACTTTTTTCCCATTCTATCCTTGGATAGTGATTGGTTTGCCACTTACCTTTGTGTGATCTCAGTGATTTCTTGTCATTGTTCTCGCCCAAGCTAGGGTTCCAAGTCTTCCCTTGTTGGTTGATATTTTGGTCTTATTAATCTGTTTACTTCACTTTGCTTGCTTTATACAGTTGTTTTAATTCAAGTATACTCAAGTTTAGTGCATTTAGGTGCATAGTAGTCTTTGAGCATTTAAAAAAGTGAAAAGAAAACATTTAGAAACTTTTGCATTTGATTTGCATATAGTAGTTTCGTTTTCAGTTTTAAAGATGATCTAAAAAATTACAAAAAATATAGTCTTAGTTTTCTTTTGCATTTATGAAAGAAAAAGAAAAACACATGTTTGCTTTATATGCATGTAGATTAGTTTATTAGTCTAGATTGCATGGCATATCATTGTTTTTGAAAAAATAAAAAGAATTTGTTCTTTTGTGGCTTCTAAGTTTCTACTTGGAAAAGAAAGAGAATAGTTTGCTTTTTGCATTTCATTTCTCTTTGCTTTGTCATTTAGTTTCAACTTTGAGTCAAAACACCACATAAGTTTCACGCCATTTACCCTCTGAATAAAAACAACCCTTAAAATAAACGATATAATTTAAAAAATTATTAGTAAGTTTTATTTTATATGCTCATAAACCAACTAGCTTAGGCTAGACTTGTGGGATAGGGAGTTTAAACTCCCCACAAGTGTTAAAATTCAGACGTAGTTGGCCAATCACTAGGTAAACCCTTTCGTATGTTGAATGTATCTAGGAAGCTCCTCTCAAACGGGAGTTAAGCACGAGGCCGCGTGGAGGCTTGGATTGAGGAGATAACCCTCTGATTCCTTGTCAAAGCGTAGACCAAGGTTTTTGCGCATCTGGGGATTCTGTCTTAGACAGGGTTTCGGGCTTTGCTACCCTGCCCATGCATACGAACCAGGCTTGCGACTATCCCCCCAGACTGTTAGTATAGTTAAGGTAGCCTTTAATCTCTTTGACATCTAGGGTTCATACATAGGTACACTAGAAGGCTATTTCTGGTTGACCTTGGATGGGCTTGGAAGGTAACCCCGGTGGAAGGTGTGGGAGGGCGGTGGATGATTCCTCTGTTTGTGCCTAAGAACATCTACAGGGACGCCAAGTAACTATCTATCAGCTTTCTTTTGGAAAGCGTATCTTATACCTGATTGTCTGTTTGGCTTTAGGAATTTTTTAGTGAGTGGTGTGTAGTTTGTCTGTACTTAGTGTGCCTTTAGGTGTGTGCTTTGTACTTTTGGTTCCTTGTCAACCTCAGACTTTGTCTCATAGTTTGAAGCTATGGCTAACACCCCTTTGAACACCAACCAAGAGATCCCCATGCTGGGAACTCCTTGTACTATTCCTCTCACGGGAAATGTTGGTGTTCCTTTGATGGCCACCTTGAATCTACCTGGATTCACCCTAGGGCTAGTGGTGTGGTTGTTTTCCACTCCAACTACCCTGAATGCTCTTGATGCTTCTCAAGTAAGCTCCTTATTTCAAGGGCATCAAAACATTGCTTCCCCTTCACCTGTAGTTAATTATCCTACTCCTTCTACCTCATGCGGTGAAAGTACTGATACTAGTAACCGACAGTCTAAAAGGAGTAAAAAAGGAGGAATAGGAAGAAGGCACATAAGCAAGGGGGCACCCGTTCAACCTCTGCAGGTCATGTTGAACCCAGTCTCTCAGCCTCTGCAAGCCATGCTGGGGGCAATCTCTCAGCCTTTGCATGCCATGCTGGGGGCAATTCGTCAGCCACTGTGAGTCATGTTGACATTGTTGAAAAGACTACCCGTTCAAAACACAAGCCCAAGTTTCCTTGTAAGATTTGTGAGGGAGACCACCTTACTTATAAATGCCCTTCTATTAAAGAGGTAAGAAGAGTTTGGTTTCATGGTCATCCCATTTTTGAACAACCTATAGTTTTTCAACACCCTACTCAACCTTTGGTTGATCAAGCGGTCGAACCAATCACAGATTTGGTCGATTCCACTCTTCTTCCGGAGAGTGATCCTGATGTGATTGAACCAATGCCATCTTTAGTCAATCCCACTCTCCCTACGAAGAGTGACTTTGATGAAGCGGTTGAATCGATTTCAGTATCGATCAATCCCACTCTTCCTTTGGAGAGTGAAGTGTATACTAGTCACATTTTCTTCACTACCAGTTCAGAACTTACTGAACAAGGGGGCACTGAACTTGCTTCGGATCAACCCCCACCAAGCTCTCGGATTGATTCCTTTGATTGGGATAGCCTAGTTGAGCCGCGCCTTCCTTCTGATGCACCTTTCCAGATAAAGGTCAAAGTTGAATCATACACGATTGCTCGTTGTATTGTTGATGAAGGAGCCTCAGTTAGTATTTTGTCTGCTCGTGCTTGGCGAGGCATGGGATCTCCCAGCCTTGTGTCGACTTCTAGTCAGTTACTGGCGTTTGATAGAATAACTTGTATAGCCTTGGGAATTATTGCTCAAACACATGTTACTTTGGGTGGGAAGACCGTCTTAGTTGACTTCATGGTGATAGAAGACCCCTTGGACTTCAATATGCTCCTTGGACGTGATTATGTCTATGCCATGCAAGCTGTGGTGTCAACATTTTTTCATGTGATGTACTTTAATCATGGCGAAGAAATTGTCACTATTGATCAGTTGGATTTTCTTGATCCATCTCCTGACCCAACTAGAGACCAAGTCTTTCCTTTATTGATTCCCAGTGTTTCTACAGGCACTACCCCACCATAGGTGAACTATGTGGCCTCATGTCCTTTGTGTTCAATTGCTACTGAGAAGCAGCCTCTGTTTTCGTGCTTACCTTCTCGAGACTTGGTCCCAGTAGTTGACCCGGTGAGGCATCCTATACAGACCATGGAGCTTGCTCTCCACTCTGTTGATCCATTTGAAAGTTTAGACATGTGTCCTATCTCGGATGATCTCCTTCTCTCGGATGAAGTCTTCTTAGAGTCTTTGATACAGTCTGACCTTCTTTTGGATGTTGGTTTAGTTGTGACTAAGTCTAACCCTGATTTGCTTAGTAAGCCTAATTTTCCCATGGATCGGTCTTCTTTTGTTGGTCTTATTGAGTTTTTGGACTCTCCCTTCGAACAACAAGTCAGTGATCTTGATGAGTTTGATTTTTCTTATGAATATTTCAACTCTTGTGATACTGAGTTTGTTCTTGCAGACTCTATATCCCTTGTTGATTTTTGCTCTCCTTCTGAGGTTGATCTTACTGATTATAAACCCTCGAGCCTTGGTTCTATAGAATCTTCTTCGGTCGATTCTACCTTGACTTTCCCTTTTGTAGAAGATAGCAAAGTCACATGTGTTTCTGCCAAAGTAACCTGCATCAGATCTTTTCTTCTGAATGTGATTCTGATGTTGTTGTTTTTTGAAGACATGATTTTTAGTTGGAGTCACAACTGTTTACTAGCCTTAACCTTTTTGTTTAAGTTGTAACTGCATTTGCATGTATCCTGCTCGCGCTTTTGAGCCTGATGCCGGATTTCATGCTTAGCTCGTTGTATAAGCCCTCATCTTTGTTCTCATCGTCGCTCAGCCTTGTATCATTTTTCCTTTGCAACTTGACACCTTTTACCTTGAGGAGACGTTCCCCGAGTGTCTTTACCTCACTCATGTTCCTTGTATTATGCATAGTCCTGTTCCTTGCGCTTGGAACTAGTTTCGCCTGCCTATGACACTCATCTCCTCGCATTTAGAGCATTCTTTATGCTCTCCTTCGAGTTCGTTAAAAACAGTAAGGAGGCCTCGAGTTGACTTTTCCAAACTCGTTAAAACTTCACGGGGAAGATATTGAGTTTCTTTAGGCCCAGGTCTGACTCCTCAAAATAGACTTGACTGCTGAGTAAACTTGTCCATTCAGGCTCGTTAAGAATATGTGAATGGGCATCCACATTGGTGGTAGGTTATCGCTTTCTCGGACCATGTGGAATAATACAAGAAAGAAACACTATCTTTTCTTCAGAATTGAGAAGAGTATTCTCAGGCATAGGTTTATCACTTTTTCGGACCTGAGGGACTAAACTTACGGAAAAGGAACCCCCGGTATGAGCTTAGTTTTCTCTTTTTCGTCCTCTAGACTAAACCATGAAAAAGATTTCAAGTGTACTTTATGTCTTTGTCATGCTCGTTAAACCCTAAAGAACAAAGCATCGAGTTTACTGTTGTAAGCCCCATTTCTCGTAATCAAATGGATCTTTCCAAGTGATCTTGCCTTCCTTCACACTCGTAAAACTCAGGCTATATGATGCTTTTGAAGGGGCATTGGGTAGGTGGTAATTTAACCTTTTTCTTACCTTCTTGACTAAATACGAAAAAGGTGCGCCTTACTTCTTTGAAAGCTAAGAGAGTTCTTCTGTGGTTTGTTTTATACTTTTCCAGCCTCAGGAGACTAAATTGTACGAAAAAGCACCCCCCTGGAGTCTTCTTTGGAGTTTTCAGACTCTCTAAACGTGAAAACACCGACTGAGAATGTACTAGTTCAGGTTCATTAAATCCACGAATCAGTGACACTATCAAGCATTATTTTCTCTTCTCTTCAAGCTTGTTAAAAAATGAAGAGAGATCCGAGTTGACTTTCCTGGACTCATTAAAATTTAACAGGGAAGGTAAGGAAGAAGTTCTCTCTTGTTTTCAGTTAGTGGCCGCATGTCGTCCTTGAACATAGCACTCTCTTTTTTTTCCGATACCCATGTCTCAGTGTTCACTTTCAGTTTTTCTATTACTTCGAGTTTATTACTCCTCCTCTTGTCCGTTATACCTGGGGAATCTGATCATGTATCCTACATGACAGATAAGCTAGTTGTTATATCTATAAAGTTAAAAGCTGCCTTGGGTCATCTCTGTGTCGTGCTCACTGTTCAAGGACTCAACTCAATGTCTGACCTCTATCCTGATCCCATCATTATTGTATCTGTTATCATTTGTGTCTACCTTCTTTTTACCCAGTTCCTAGTTACTCTTGTGATCCATTGGAGGATCTATTGCCTTCCATATCACAGTATAGTTCCGCATCAGTACTTCCTGACGACGAAGACCTAGAGTTTTGACGATAGTACCTCAGGATTCACTTCCATAATTGGTGAATTCCTTTGCTTCAGTTATCGATTATCACCTATTGATTGACAAACTGTTGAATCCGCTCCATGTTCAATTTCAACCTACATTTATTCACATGGCTTGGATTGTACTGGTTCTTTGGGGTTATTTATGAAGACCTTAGTTCCTCATCTATGGACTAAGTTGCGCAAGATTATGTTTCACTTATGTACACATCTTCCAGATCTTTGAAGACTCATCATTATTGTATATTGTGGCTTCGATCCACCTTTGTAATATACGTGGTCTTGTACCCATATTATATGATGTTTTCAAACATTGTAAAGGAGCTAGTGTTCCAGTATATTGAACATAGCATCCTCGTATATGACTTTGTATATGACATTATTATGTATTTGTTTCAGGTACTACCTCTGCTCCATTGGATTTCTGAGTTCTCCAAAAACAAAGATTATAATGTATTTCGGCCATCGCTTCCCTCTGACCTCACACATTAGGGGGCATTTGTTATCAACCCAAATGGCACTTCTTCATCCGAGTGCCAACACTTCACTTGTTGGCACACAAAAGGACATTTATAGATTGAAGGTTGCCTAAAACACTATAGATGGGCATGTTATGAAATACATTCACTATTCATCCAACTTGCCATTTTTACATTTTCATATGTCAATTGTTGTACGTGACTTTTCCTATAAGCAACCCACGTACATACGCGAATTTTCCTATAGCATATCGCATATTGTACGTGAGTATTGTCATTGCAACCCGTGTATAGATCTGTACGCGGGTTTCCCTTATAGCAACTCGCGTGTCATACACGGGTTGCCAGTATCAATACTCGCATATGCCTTCCTTTGACATTAAAAATAATAAATCGTGATTAATGGAGATGTGTTAAGCCCTAATCAATAACTGTCTTAACTGTCTCAACCTCCTCAACCTTCGAAACTGCTGTATTTTCCTAAGTATAAATAGAAGCCTTGGGGAGGGCATTAATCAATCATACTTGGAGAGCAAAGTTATGCTGGTGGTATCTATTCAGAAGTCTTTGGAGCAACAGAACTCAGAATCCTTTGGTTGCAGAGGAGTCCTTGTTTCAGGCGTTGGGTTGTAATCTTATCTCATTCAGTATTGTTAATAAAGAGAATCCTTATTCCAAATGCGTGTTGAATGTCTTTCATGTATCATGGTTTGATGAATATTTATGATTAAGCACTCTATATATTGTTTATCTAACTTGTCATATATACATGTATGAGATTGTATTTGGAATATTTGCTCTTTGCAGGTGAAGGAGATGCATCCCTGAAAGCTTTAAAGAAGAAGCAGAGTGGAAGAAGTCAAGGCTTGGATCAACCGTCGTTAATCGGGTGAGTTCATTCTATCTTCCTATTTCATTTCTGTACTTCGAATTTGATTGTCTGCAAGTTTTAAGAGTACGTTGGTAACCCCAGACCTTCGGTTATAAGGTGTTTATTCCTGAACAACAACAACCACTTCTTATGATGAGAGGACTTATTTGAACAAGTATGGGAAGTTGGGAAAGTATCATAAACATCTTGAATGGTGGGAGCATATTGGATTATTGAGATCATAATATTATTAAACAATATGCACAAATAAGATTATTTCATGTCTTTCATTACTCATAAAAATTAATGTTTATGTTCATCAATGTTCATGAACCAACCACAATAACACTAACTTATTTCATTAGCTCCTTTTAATTATTAGGAAGGGCAATTGTGACAATGTAATACAAAACTTTGAGAAGCTTCCTAAAACTTAAACATTACAAATAGAAAATGACAAAGCCATTGATCTAATTGAGCTACAAAAACATAATTGCAATAAGTTTGACCAACAAAAGAAACCGCCATTACTTTTGTGGATGATATAAAGGGTGATGCCCAATTTAACAGTAAGAGTTGCTATAGAAATCGTGCTACCAACATAATTTATCTGCACTCCCTTATAGTAAATATATAACCTATTTCATAGTGTCATATATTTTGAATTGTTTTTAGTTTCAAATTGAGCACGGTGGCGCTTGAAACACTAAAATCCATGCCATAACTTAAGTGCATAGCATGTGTTAAAGGACAAGTCCTTGAGTGCGAACACATGTGGACCTCCCTAGTTCGAATGAATCGAATCTTGAACAAAATGAAACAATACATGTACACCTTCTCCTTAATTAATCAAATATCAACAAAAAAATGAAGTAGAGAAGACTTACCTCTGATATGGAGTTTGTCCTCTTTATCCTCAAACTGTTGCAATCCCACTTTACACATGAAAGAACCTTTGATATATCCAACACAAACAAATGGAAAGTGGATTGATCTTGAAACAATTTAACTGATGTAAGCAAATGACAAAGGATAATTACTAGAAATGCATAATTATATTAAAGATAGTGGAAATAAGTATAACCATAAGCCTTAGTGTCATAGTCTCCTCCAGATAGATTCATCCTACTTCAACATGGCATAACTTTCTTAAAAGGAAACACATCGAGAGTCAAACACCATGGGAAAAAATCTCTAGCATCTACCTACTTTGAATTCCTCCTTTCCTCACCCATGGGCAAGGCCTTCATTTATAGGACAATGAGGATAAGGGAGAGGTGAGAAGATTGGAGAAAGTGGATGAGAGGTGATCCCAATAGTTGTGGAGCTTGAGTTAGGTCTAGGAAAACGGGGAGGAAGGGCTGTCCAATTAGATTTTGTTATAAAAGCTTCTTGAAAAACTAATTGTATGCCCATATAGAGGCACAAGGTGCATCTCAATAAGGAGGCACAATATGTTGTAGAGGCAAGATGTGCCATAAGCACAGGTTGCAGTGGTACATGGGGCATCGAGTGAATTGTGACACATGTTGCTAGGATAACAACACACATTGAAGTTTCTAGGAAGGTGAATCTGCAGGGTAAGACAAATAAGGGATCATTCTCTATGGCAATGCCTTCAGGGATTGTGGCAACATAAGGTAACAAGGTTTATGGTACTGACAAAAATATTGTGTAGCAAATTGCCCCCAAAGTACAAAGTTAGAGAGAAGTGATAGGTGATGTAATTTTATGTGACTACCAAAGAGAGGAACCATCGGTTGGAGAACCAACCACAATCAAGGAATTTGCTATACAAGTTTTGACATCTCTGAACTAGATATCTCAATAACTCGAAGCATGGTTGCTGACCATTACACTAAAGATCCATGCAAGAACTAGAGGTGGATATGGCCACTAAAGATACAAACATGGTTCCATATTATTGAAATAGGATGTAAATCGTAGCCATGAGACCATACACAGTGGATATACGAAACAAAAAAGACAACCACTGACAAATACAATGTGGATCTATGTGACAGAGTACCCACATCATGTACATATGGGAAGTGACTTAAACAATCTCCATCGTAGCCTGGGTAAGATATACAATAAAAATATCTTAGGGTGTTCAAACCAATTCCGAAACTGTTACGATCCTAACCATGTGAATATAGGAGTTGAAGTCAAACATGGTAGGAACCACTTGATTACCATCCAGTGATGTAAATCATTAACAAGTGTGAGGAAAATCACCAGTGATGACAATGATTCCCAAGGTATCATAGTACATTCTGATGAATGTGAATGAATGAGTTGAAGTCGAGCATCCGCAGAATCATTCGATCAAATGTTAATGAGGTAAACCTACTGTAGAAGGCGAGAAACCTGCAAATAAGGCATGCATGCTCCAATGCACTAGGTGGTTTCTAGATCTAGTCCCTAGATGATGTGCTGATGTCGATAGGGATAGATCCACCGAAGGAGGGCCATGATGTTTCCCACATAATCGACACGAAATCGACATAGGATGATGATTTTGGATGGTAGACTGAATGAATATGAATTGACACAAGGTGCATGGGTAAAATGATGCCGAGAAACTGGTTCATGGATGGCTGACATGACAGAGGGTTTAGTAATTGCAAATTAAGAATCAAATGGAGGACTTCCCTTGAACAATTCACGGCATGATACATGACCTGACAACATTGATTCAACGATACAAAGGTTAATACATAACGCAACATGAAAGAAGCATTCTTCAGATGACCCAAAGGAGTAAAGAGGCCCACGGACTTGATATGACCCAAAGACAAGTTGATTACCAAACTGTTTGAATAAAAGACAAACATGTGCCATGTTCAAGGGTGACGATAAGTTGTCGTAAATACAAATTCAAACACATTTCTCTTCCCTTATTCCCAATCATGATCGATGTGTACCTCTTTGTTTAATAACGAGCTTGGGGAGGATAACAGATGCTCAGTATAGCTGATCCTTCAGATGAGTCGAATCTCATATGTTTTATGAACCTAAGAAAGGTGGGGTTTGATCCCGAAAGGGCCCTTCAATGTTTGATTTTACAAGTCCAAAGAAGGAAAACTCGATACTTTTTCATATTTAGAGAGTCGGAAAAAAAAATAAAGAAGACTCCAGGGTGAAATTTTTCGTAGATTTAGTCCCTAAGGCCGAAAAAGTACAAAATAATACCTAGGAGAACTCTCTTAGTCAATGACTGACTAAGGTATTCCTTTTTTCATAATTAGTCTTCCAGGTCTAAAAAAGGGGTAAACTATCACCAAATAGACGCTCCTTCAATATCAAGCATAAAGCTTGAGAGATTTACCGAGTGTGAAGGAAAGCAAGATCACTCAGGTTCCATTGATTTACGAGTATGGGGAAATGAACAGTAAACTTGATACTATTTTACTAAGGGTTTAAAGAGCACGAGAATAGGATTAAAAACACTTGTAATATTTGTCATGTTTTCCCCAGAGCACGAAAAACAAAAGTAAGCTCAAAACCCGAATGAATGGAAATAACTTTGATTTATAACTTCATTGTTATGTTTGACCTGTAATCTCAAAAACAAGCATGGGAAACCATAATAATTGATGTATAAAAGGGATTTTTAATGAAAAATGGTAGAAAGTGATAAAAAATTATAGGTAAAATAATAAAATATTATTTCTCAACTCAACAAAAGGAAGTTAAAGGGATGCATTTTACCATTGCATTACTATTCTTCTTACCAAAGAGGGTAAAAACCCATTTGCGGTGATAGCTTGTGTTGGAGATTCTGGGCACTTCAATCAGTGGATTTTATTTTTTTCAGCTCCAGTTAACTATTCTCATCCTCCATTTCATTTGTTAGGCTGAATTAATGTTGTTTTTTGTTATTTTAGATCGATTTGGGGCTGATTTTTAAGGTGAAAAATGTGTTGAGGTTGATGCGGCTGCCTCTTTAAGGAAACGTGTCAAGCAGGTTTGACACGTATCCCAAAAGGGAGAACCATGTCAAAGGTTCTTTATGGGTAAATACATATCACATTGACCATGAAACGCGGCCCCAAAAGACAAAACACAACGAGTTTTTGGGTTTTTCTCCAATATATCGCTTCTAATGTTCCATTTTGTTGTTTTGCACGCTTCAATAAGAGAAAATGTTGGAGTGGAGGGAGAGGGATCACAAGTTGGAGAATTTGGAAGGGTTGGATGATGCCAACACCATGTTGGCCCTTCAAGAACATGGGCTCAAGAAATTCTTCCTAACTCCAAACATGAAGTCCCAAGTCCACTTACTCGAGTATTTGGTGGGGATGTGGGATCCGGTTGAACACCATTTCCAGGTGGGAACCCACATCCTCACTTTAGAGATCAAGGATATCTATTTTCTCATTGGGCTCTCAAGGAGAGGAGCTCGTGCCATCATATTTGGATAGAGTGGAGGTGACGAAAACATTGAGTCACTCATTAGCGAGCATTGCATTCTTGGAACTAGGAAAGATGAAGGGAAGATCCCAATAAAAATGTTTGTGATCTAACATTGAGGATTTTTCTCTACATTATGGTACAGGTGGTGGGAACAAAGTCCCATAATCAAGTGATTAGGTCCAAAATGTTGTGTGTTATAGAGTGTATGTAGGCTACTGTGTTCAACTGGTGTGAGAGGCTGCTAGGCATTATGAAGGAACAATTGACCAAGTGCTTGTTGGGAAAAACAAAAAAAATTAGTTATGGGTCCATTCTGGTGTCCTTTTTCATGGAGCAGTTTCCTCTTTTCTTCCACGACACATAGAGATGGCCAACCCGGATGCACGAGATCCACGCATGTAGATATGGACTGAACTGTTTGGTCGCCATGGTGGTTCGATCCATAGTTATGTGCCAACCTTCTTCCGATGGGTGCGGAAGCAGCTTCTCATGGTCGAGGATTATGCATATGCGGGTTCATAGTTTCGAGGATATATTGACTTGGCACTTCCATAGGGGTTCAACTGGTGTGACATAGGTAAAAAATGATTTTTACGCTCTTTAAGTTTTTATGCATTTTTTAAGTGTTTTGATTTTTTTTGGTTGTACTATGACTTTTTATGTTTTTCTAATGTGGATGTTGGGCGAGTGAGGCCACCTGGGTCTTCCCCTATCTAGTGGAGAGGGGAAGGTAGGGTCATCGGTGCAAGTGAGTGAGAGGCGATTGAGGAGCTCGAAGAGATTGATCATAACTTGGAGAGGTTTATTGTTGACATAACAAACGTGATGTTAATCGATCTATCATAGCGTTATCGACGCCACACAATGGGGGTTTCTGAGAGGATTGGACGTCTACTCCATTGAGTAGCTCGGTATGTGATATGATACCACAAGTGCTATGATTAGCGCTGCCATATATATATAGTGATTTATGAAATCCATGAGCTTCGGAGTTTTTGTCCTAGTACTTTGTGTAAAAAATTCATCACGCTTAATATAAAAGAATTTTTTATCAGTTTTATATACAATGTGTTTATGGTGAATGTGGATCTCATACAGGCTGCTCATTTACATAGGAATGATTTACATGTTATTTTATGTACATTTTATGATAAAATGTTTAGGAATGTGCAATGTGCCAATCTAAAATAAAATTAGCCAATGAATCGATAACTGTATTCATGCGCCTCAGGATATGTTGGAATTGTTCTCTCTAGGAGGCATACCCATCGAAAAAGATGAAGTAGCGTAGGGCCACAAATAGTGTAGTCTCAGTTTAAATGGGAGACCACAACCTAAGAATCCAAACGGATAATAATGTAGTACACACCCTAGGAGGAAGCATTGGTTAATAATCCAATCACCACGTGATATTCGACGGTATTATTAGTTGTAGAACCTAGGAAAACTCCTCCTGATCTCGTTAATTCATCGACAGGGGAATAAAGTACCCATGCTGTCGAAGTGAGGTTTCCTGTCTGTCGGCCAGCGCCGTCCGCGAATCCAGAATAGGATGTCATATGTGCATTTAAACAAAACATGGTATAAGTAGTCATGGTTGAGATGAGACCCTGACACACTAAAGAAAAAAATTCACACCATATCAAACACACATTATATACAAAACGTACAAAACACTTATGCAGGATTGTCCTAGGCATAGTACCTTTTAAGGTAGAGCCTGTTTATAGGCTCTGCAAGAGGTATCCCATCGTAGTCAACTAACTCATAGGCCTCTTTTTCTATGACACACTTCACGATGTAGGGCCCATGCCACATGGACTCGAGCTTACTTTCCCTCAGCTTATCATTCATCTGATCATATGTGAGGACCAAATAACCCTCATTGAAAATGCAGGGTTTGACTGATTTACCGTACTAGGATTTGATGCGCTTCTTATATGCTTCAATGGAAAGAGTGGCATCAGGTCTCATTGACTTTAGCAAAGCAGAGAAATCTCTCTTCCTCAACTACAGTGTTCGATAGGAGTTCAACAACTAGTTTAAGAGACGATATCTCACACTTGATAGGTAATATTGCCTCCAAACCATACACCAACTAAAACAGTGTGAATCTGGTGGTGGTTTTCACGGAAGTCCTATATGCCCAAAGAGCTTAAAAGAGCATTAAATGCCAATTTGTCTTGTGGGCCCCTACAATGCGTTGTATCATAGTTTTCAAGACCTTATTTATGGAATCTACTTGTCCATTTGCTTAAGGGTAGTAGGGGGTTGTGTTTTCATGGAAAAAACCCAACTTGGAACTTATTCAACTACCATTTGGTTTTGAAAATGTGAGCCATGGTCAGTGATAACGGCTTGTGGGAATCCGAATCTAGCAATAATGTGATTAAACATAAAGAGTTCAATGGTTTTTCTGTCTTTTTTATATGTAGGCACAACCTCGACCCATTTGGTAAAGTAATCTACATCGACAATGACATAGGCATACCCCCCGACCGAGGTAGGCTTATAGTGCATGAAGTAAATTCCCCATTTTGCAAATGGGCTAATGAAAATAACTTGATGTAATGAGGTAAGAAGGGTGCGCTTTTTGGAGTGGAAAATTTGGTAAGGAGGACACTTCTTGACTGCTTCCATATAATCTTTAAAAATTGATGGCCAGATGTATTGAGTGCATAATATCTTTTGGGTTCCCAAAGAGGTGACTGTCGCATGCCCCAGAGTGGTAGTCATTCAAAACACGCTCAACCTCGTCATAGAATCGAGTCAATACCTTGGTGATATAGCGTATCACCAACTATGACATAGTTCTGACCTCCCCACCAGTGTCACCAATGTTGTGAGAGGATAAGTCCTTGAGTGCAGACACAAGTGGACCTCCCTAGTTTGAATGAATCAAATCTAAACCAAAACAGACAACACATGCACACCTTCTCCTAGATCAATCAAATATCAATGAAAAAATGAAGTAGATAAGACTTACCTATGATATGGAGTCTGTCCTCATTATCCTCTAACTGTTGCAATCCCACTTTACGCATAAAATAACCTATGATAGATCCAACACAAACAAATGACAAGTGGATTGATCTTGAAACAATTTAACTAATCCAAGCAAATGACTAAGGAGATTTACTATAAATGATAATGACAATCAAATATGGGAAGGAAATGCATCATTGTATTAAAGATGGAGGAAAGAAGTAAAACCATAAGGCTTAGTGTCGTAGTCTCCTCTCGATATATTCCTCCTACTCCAACATGTCACAATTGTCTTGAAAGGAAGCACATCAAGAGTCTAACACTCTGGGAAAATTTCTCCAGCATCTACATGCTCTGAATTCCTCCTCTCCTCATCCATGGTCAAGGCCTTCAATTATAGGACAATGAGGATAAGGGAGAGGTAAGAATATTGGGAAAAGTGGATGAGAGGTGATCCCAACATTTGTGGAGCTTGATCCATATCCATAAAAATAGGGAGGCAATGCTATCCAATCAGATTCTATTATGGAAGCTTCTCAAAAACCTAATTTTCTGCATGTATAGAGCTCGACGCATCTTGTTAATGGAGTAAGGTGTGTCTCAATAAGGAGACACACTTTGTTGTAGAGGAAATACTTGCCATAAGTGCAAGTTGTAGTGGTACAAGGGGAGTCGAGTGAGTTGTGACGCATGTTTCTAGGAGAGAAAACCACGTCGTAGTTGCTAGAAAAGGTAATAATCAGGGTAAGACAAACAAGGGATCATCCTCTATGGAAATGCCTTCAGGGATTGTGGCAACATGAGGCTACAAGGTTTATGGTACTGATGAAAATCCTATGTAACAACCCATCTCCAAGTAACTAGAGTAGAACACCACAATCTACCTACACAATCACTAGTACAAAATTAGAGATAAATGACCAGGCGACCAAAAAATTAGGTCACAATAGTTTTTTCAAGGTATAAATGACCAAACTTGAGTGAGCCAACTAAAAATGACTAAAGGAATGACCAACTGGGTCATGGGATAAAATATATGACCAGATAACAAGTATAATATGAATTGGTCGTTGTTAGTTTTGTCACTCTCACAATCTGTACAATTTACTAAAATCTAACACTGTAGATGGATTCAGAGACCCCTTAATTTAGTAAATTATTGACCCCCTCATGGATTCATATGTGGGTTATTCCCTCATTAATGTTTCATCAATTGGATCAATTGAGCATTCTTTTCAAATATATGAAAATGTATCCTTTGTTATTATCATCTAATATGGTTTTGCCTCTCCAACGATGCCAAAGTTGTCTATTATCCCCTCTATGACATCCTAACAATTAGCTGACACCAAATATTTGATCGTGATGTTTCGACTAGTGTCATTATTATACCCATCAACATATATATGTCCCCATCGTGTCCATACCTTGTTTCACTATTTTCGCTTCTGTATGCCCCCTTTGACACACTTGTCAAGTTTCATTTTATGTGTCATCATGTGTGATGTTGAGTCGTTCCATGGAATTAGTCATTTCTCGCTATAAGAATCATCATGTCCTGACCTGATTGTTATACCATTTGGTTCAGCTTGTCATGTCGGTCATGTCCATGTTTCATTTGATGAAAATTGTTGCCATTTGACCCTTTCGACACTCTGTCAAAGTTTCGTCAAGTGCATGTATTTTGACTCATGATTGCGAAAAGTTGTTAATTTCTCATCCTCCACTAATTTACAAACCACAATCATCTGCCATGATTTTCACTTTGTCTAAGTTCAAAAAGTTGAAAACTGCCCCCTTGGATATAATCTCCCTACACTTGAAAGCACAAGTGACCCCTATTTTAAGAAAAAAAATGTCTCCCCTCCTTCGACATAGTGTCGTTGAGTGGAGTCTTGGACTAAATAAGCAAAACGACTTAATTAATGCATTCAAGATAACTATTCTGAAAACATAATATTAATACAATATGTTTTTAATAGGTTTTAATATTAATATGTTTTAATAGTTATATAAATATGAACAAGAATATTAATATGAGTATAAGTATTAATATGTTTTTAATATTAATATTAATATATTTTTTAATATTAATAAATTAATTTGTTTAAAAAATTATATTATACATACCATAATAATATTAATTCATTTTAAAAAAATTAAATTCACAAGGAATGACAAAAAAAAAATTTGGGGATTTTGGGTTTAGTAATATTAATTCATTTAAAAAAATTAATTTCACAACAAGCGGGAATCAGACAAAATAAATTGGGGATTTGGGGATTTTTTTGGGCTTTTGTCATTTAACATTCATTCATATCTGGGATCTGCAAATGGTTCATCTATGGGTCTGCAAATATCATGATTAAAGTGTTGGGAAACCTGTCAAATCGCTTTCTCTCTCTTCTAGCCATGAAATCAAAATGGTTAATTGCAAAGGTATGTAAAATTTGATCCATTTCTAGGGTTTTCGTCTCCCATTGTTATTTCTGCATTTTTTTCAAAAGGGATTAATGCTCTCTACAATTCATTCCAATTGCATAGTATCATCCTTTTCCCATCATTGTCCATAATGTTAAAGAAATCCCGAACTCGCAAAATAAAAAATTATCATAGTTGGCAATCAATCAAAAAGGGTTTTTATCGTACTTCACTACTGTGGTTCCCCTCGGCATTACGACCTTCACTACCGTGGTTTGCAGTTGTTCCTTAATGATCTATTGGTGTGTAATCGATCTGGCATTGTTCCCTTTCATTTGACCAAATCATGGTCGTTCCTTGTCCAACTCAATAACACAGAGGTAAACCCTCAATCTTTCCCTCTATTTCTTTGGTTGTAACATAAATTGTGAGAGATAGTATATGCCCAAGGTTCCTTCAGATCTTAACATATCACATCTTCTCAATGGCGGGGTCATATTCCTTCATCGACTTTAAGTCAATCTTGAATGGGGATTTCATTACACAACTTGCTCATCGATCAAAGGACTAATTGATTGAGTCAATGCATAGGACCTCTTATCTATTGTGTGTCGATTCCTATAGTGAAGGGACTTCGGCTTGATCTAGTTGCAATTGTAGTAATAATACTCTAGTTGGTAACTAGGGATTAATCCTGCATTGTGGCTCTATAAGTAAAATCGGGTTTTCAATAAAAGAATATGTATTGCACCTAAGTTGATCCGATGATGTTATTCCGACACATGTTGTCACTCGTACAAACCCCAATAAAAAAATTTCATTGATCTAATCAATCCTCATCAGTCAATTGGTGACTCATAGTGTATCTTTTCACTTTGAGTTTTGATCATCCAAGTAGTTGTACCCATTCATTATGAGTGGAGTTGGACTGCAGGCTTAATAACATTCGTGTAATGATCGATTTTTGAATTTCTGTTGTCCAGTACCGATGACTTATGACTAGCTACATTCAATGGGTTAAGCTTTACCCCAACTATAGAAGTGAAACTAAGGTCGGGACTGCCCATGGTGTTTTTTATTGCTTCAACTGGGATTGGCTCTCTTTCAAGGTTTTAAGGGAATCCAAACTTATACAAAATGGGTTTTCCACTGCATCATTGAGTTGATCAAAGTAAGTTAGTTCCAAGTATATCTACGTTTAGTTTGACCCCGTGTTTTATATTGTCATATTTATGTTCATACTAACCTTCTTAACAGGTCCATCGGATCCACTTAACTCACATTGTATTGAAATGTGCAATGTACAGGGTAAAATTTATTCCCAGGTAAAGCGTTCTTGATCTTGATTGATTTGGAATGGAAATAGCATCCATGCCCAACCAACGCAATGTTTCATATTGATGGTAGGCATATCTATCCCACACACACTGAGTTGTATGTTTTTACAGTATTTTTGTTGCTAACTTTCTAATTAGATCCATAGACCTTGCCTAACTCACAGTCAATGTGATAAACATCACTCAATGAAGAAAAATAACACATTAACCAAGCTGAAGATTGGATGATAAGACCAATAAATTAGCATTTTATGGAGCACAGGGCATTTGTATGCTACTTTATTAAGATCTTGATCCACTATATAAAATATTAATGCAGGTAACATAGAGTATGAATACTATGTTTGTTTTATTCCAGTCACACACACAATATCATGCAAAACCTGCCTTTTCATTCACAATATAAACTGTACATATCTCAATGAATATTGCTTTACTTTCATGAGTCTAACTTGACATCTTATTGCATGATTTCTCATTGATTGGCGACCTCTCCCCCCTACATGCCTCATAGGCTTACACATATTTAAACAAAGGATCCTGAAATAAATTCTGGTTCAGATCCTCAGTATTCTCAACAACACTCCTAATTCATGCTAACTTCTCACTAATAATATAATTTCTAATGACTCCTCAAATATTTCCAATAACTGCTGACTCGGTTATAGGACTCCTTAACTATATTGACACCTCACTACTCTAGCTTAAACTTCTAGAAATATATCTTCAAACTAAAGAATTTAACATATTTAAAATGAATTTATTAGACCTCTATTGAGTTATATCACCCACTATTTATCCAATGAAGCTAGGCTATTAGTTGAGTCCGACTAGTCCATTTTACGTCATTGGCCTTCAAAATGTATCAAATTTTGGTAGCTACAGATTAATTGTGTTCATTGTAAGGACTAACCAAAATCATTTGAGAAACATACTCCAACTTATTTTTGACCACTTTATGTCATTTTCGACGTGTAACAATGATTTGGAGATCATAGCCACAAAGGAAGGTTATTTACCAAGTTGTAGCATCCTCCCACCATATTATCCACCACTCTTCTTTCATTGGATGTGGCATGGGGTTTCAAAATATTTTCATAAACATCTATGCAACCATTTTAATTATACTAGATACTGACTTTGGTTTTTAATAGTATATAGTAATTATACTTTGCATGTTTATATAATGTTTATAACTTGTTTTCGTTGCATGATTTATTCCATAATTTATATAAAGAACTTGATTCTAGCTTGAGTGCAGATTAAAGGATTGATGTAGGCTTTAGATTTGTAAAAGATTTTCAAAGTCAGGAACTAGCTACATTTGACGATGCCTTGAAGGTATTTTATTACCTTTATTTTTATGTTGTTGAGGTTACAATATCAGGATTTTGTCACGTCCCCACCCGTCTACCCGAGAGGGAACGTGGCCATGGTGCTATCAACCCGGGCAATCTAGCCCCATGAACGTAAATATAAAAATGCATTGAAATAAAACATACACAGATGCATAAATTATTAACATACAATAGAAGCAAAATTCATTCATTCACAGCATTTAACCTGTTCATATTAATTCATAAACACATATACAGTTGCAGAGATAAAATAGAGAAGAATACTTATCTTGAAAGAAGCTTGTACTGCAACCAACTACGTCACTGCAACGTTCCACCCAACCATAGGCCAGTGTGCTCATCAATCTCTCAGCAACACTACCACCACCGAGCTGGGCATGATTTCCACCGGGAATAAGGGAACACTGGCAGACTCACACATAGCCAAGGATATAACAAATTCATCCAAGGCAAACACAATTGGGTTTATCAGGCTGCTAGGGAGCTGGAAAGGTTGATTGGTAAGCTAGTGAGCTCAACCACAAAGCTAGGGACACCTGCACTAGATCGTGCTTGGCACCTAAAAAATCTACACATCCAACACAAGGAAGCATCCCCTTCTTTGCTACACAGTCCCTCAGGCTATGCCTTCCCTTCCAGTGCTATATGATTTCTACGTATGGTTGGAACACAGATCACTCATCAATTGTAAACATTTCACAAATTTTAGGCTTTGATGGATTTGACACATGGGACAAGGTCAAGTATTTGGGTCTTCCATTAGCCCTGGGACAAAACAACCCTTCTCTTTGGATGGAAATTATTAGCAAGATAAAAGCAAAGATTTCCGCTTGGGGTGGTCATTGGCTCACGAAGGCAGGGAAGATTATTTTGATTAAGTCAATCCTCTCAACTCTCCCAATTTATCACCTCTTCTTCTCACTCCAAAAGCGATTTTGGAACAAATATCCAAGCTGATCAGAGATTTCCTCTAGAGAGGTGGTAAAGGAAATCAGAGCCGAATGCGTTTGGTTAAATGAGATATTGTTAAAGGACCTGTTATAGAAGGTGGATTGCAAATTAGAGATTCGGGATTGGCTAATCTTGCTATGGGAGGTAAACTGTTGTGGCAACTCTTCTCTAATAAAAAACACCCAGTTAGTCAAATTTTTGGGAAAAAATATCTCAAAGGAGGAACTTTAAGAAATTTACAGGTGACAAATACTCCTAAAGGTACTATCACATGGAATTTATGCATAAGAGGATTAAAATTCTTTAATCAACATCTTTACCGCATACCAGGAAATGGAAGGAAAACTGTGATGTCCCTGAACCTTGAGATAAGGCCAAAGGTGCTAAAATTAAGACTTAAAACTATAGTTTAAGAACAATGGATATAGATAAATTACTATTGATCTGACTATCCATTCACCCAAATAAATTAAATTCTAGAGATTGAATTTCAACTAAAGTTTGCGACGCTTAATTATTTAATTACGCCACTTAATTAAATAATTAATTGTGACACTCAATTAATAATTTCCAAAGTACAAGCTAAAGGTTGTAATTGAAATGAGAACATTAATAATACATGATAAACATCATATTCATTGTGAATAGCTAATTTATGTATTTTGGGTTTGTTTGTTAGCATAGTTTATAAATAACCAAGTATTGATGTCATTGATTATTTGCAAATTAATCTAATTTTTCAGTGTTGTTATGTGTGTGTTGTTAGTGAGCATAAAAATTAAGGAAAACCACATATCATGGAACATACATAGGCTGAAATCTACAACCACACCGAAACCATAGCAAACAAGAACACCGGCTGCAACTTAAGCCCTCAAAATCAGCTCCTGATGACTGTCCCCTACAATCATCTCTCACTAATAAAAATCAGATCGTATGGCTGCCACCCTCTAGCCATCAATTGCTTTTACATCTAGAATAGATCACTCATCCTCAGATCCATAACTAAGAACAACTATACAAACAAATGATTTACAATCAAATGGTAGGTGCGCTCATCTTGGCGGCGGAAAACTGTCGGACCAAAACAAAGATATCTTAGTCATCCAGAAAGCTTTTTCAACGAAACAAAAGGTGTTTTTCACTGGAAACGCTACTCTAGATGAAATGGAACATGTATCACAATACATAAATTAGCATAGATGGTCGAACCAGATCATATGGTTGCGCACCTCTCAATACAATAGAGCCAAAATTACAATTTTTTATTAAAAGGAAGGGGAATAGAAAGAAAGTAACAAGAAGAGAAAATCAATTCCATATTATATGAGATTAATCCTTTCTTCATGCAGATCTTGAAATTCAATACATGAACACTCAAACAACCAATCAACTATCATTGCACATATACCAAATAAAATAATGTAATGAAAACATAACATAACAAAAATACTTATCTCAAAATATGGGCAGCTGGCTGTAACAAGACAACTTTCCTCCCAGCCATAGACACCGTCAAGCCTTCCTTGCTTGAACAGGTGACCCCCAAGCTGAGACCATGGATCCACAGGTAGATGCTTAATTAGTCTCACTACTCTCGAAACTACCTCTTTCGAGAGACACAATGCTTCCCACTACTACTTTCCTGTCCGTCTCCACTGCTTATGTAATGTGACCTAGCTTGCCATTTCCATTTCCTGGATTTCTGTGTGAGAACCTGGACTAGTAGAGTGATAGAATGGAAGCAAAGGGAAACAAATAGAATCACTCTAAGTCTCAATGCACTCTCAATAATATCAACATTCCAACAAGGTTAGATAGCATAAGTCACATGGTCCAAAGTTCAATATTAACTTCAACAAGGAGATGGCATATGGATTTATAGCATAAGGAGTACCAATCTAACCCAAAGGGATCAACCCAAATTAGAGAGAGGTAAGGTTTAAGCTTCACCATGGAGAATTAACTTGAATTAGTGGAGTGTTGGCTTAGTGAAAAGATTCCCTTTCCCGAATTAGCACAATGAGGAGGAGTAACCCAAAAACTAAGGAGTGGAGCCATGAAGAGCACATGGAGTCATACTAATGCATAAAGGGGGTTACAAAACATCAAGGAGGTTGAAATAGGTGAGAGAGGGTATCCAATAGGGTCATAAATATCATGGAAGCACAAAAATAGGATCATCAATGCATGGTGTAAGAGTGGAAGCTAGAAAATAGCTTACAACCCTAAAAACAAGGAAAAGAGCTCATAAATGTGAGGGAATATTTTCCAAAGGAGGGTTCCCTAGGAAAAATGGGCCCACTAAGGTGTGCACAATATGCAAAAATATATCCACGGTCCATAATTATTGAGAATAGGGTTCGTTGTAGAAGGTTTGGGTGACTTACATTATTAATCTCACCAAGGTGCAAATATGAATTGGGATGGACAAAGTTAAGTCAACAATAAGTTATAAGGTGCTAGGGATATACACATTCCCCCTCACTTGTGGAATCCATGCTCCCCCATACTCGTTTAGTTTCCTTTGCTGAGCCAGGTATTTATTTAATCAATCATTAACAACATTCAAAGATAGCAGAGATTCTAGTAATAACATTAACATTAATAATAACACCAAAGTACAAAGTCATGTTATCAAACATTAATAATAAGTCCTTAAATAAATTAATCATGAAAATGAGCAAAATTCCACAATCATATAAAATATCATAAATCCATAATGCAAGAGAACATAAGTAACAAGAAGGATCGTAAGTCCGGGGCTTAACAATCGGAGTATTACAAAAACTTTACCGTGGGATGAAAAAATCAAAGGCAACGCTCCATTAAATTCTGACTCATCACTTGCAGAGATCAAGCCCTGGATGGTTAATAAAGTATTTCTACGACTGTTTGATATTACATCTTGGGGCAGAAAATAAAATTGGGCAGCGTGGCAGTCCCAGCTCTTCCAGAATGTGGACATCCCCAGCTATTCGCTATTGACTGTATTGGAACCAATACACTCAAAGTACAAGGACACATGGGGATGGGGAACATCAGGAAACTACTCGAAAGCTCACGGTTTTCAGGCAATTCAGACCACTTCGGTTTCATCCCACAACGCATCTTTTTGGAAAACAGTATGGCATTTACGCAGTATTCCAAAAGTAAATTTTTTTACTTGGATTCTCATGCATAAACAAGTTAGATAACAAGTGAAAACCTGTCAAGAAGAGTATTTTTTGGACCTTTCAGATGTTGTCTTTGTTATCAAGTTGCAGAGACTTCAAAGCATATTTTTGTTGATTTGGTTTTTACTCAGAAAGCATGGGTGCATTTCTTGAGTGGGATGCCAGTCTCAGCTCCTTCAAATATTGATCATGTTAGTATATTTGCAAACTAGCAATCTAGGTATCCAGGAATTCTTTCAACCAGTCATGAATGGAGGAAAATTTGGCAAGGCATTCCAAAATTTTTATGGTGGAAAATTTG
Source organism: Pseudotsuga menziesii (assembly GCA_001517045.1). Lineage (NCBI taxonomy): Eukaryota > Viridiplantae > Streptophyta > Pinopsida > Pinales > Pinaceae > Pseudotsuga > Pseudotsuga menziesii. Next base: position 108,348 of record LPNX011068590.1, on the reverse strand, counting down.
GTTAGCAAGAAATGATTTGATTTTTAACAACAAAGCCACTAAACTAGAAATTGTAGCAATACAAGCTAAGGCTATGCTATTGGAAGTTGTGGGAAATAATAAAATTGATGTCATTAAATTCAAAGCTGAGAATAATTGGCTTGGATCGCTACAGGCGGATAAAATTCAATTGGGCTCTCGCAGGCCTGTTATTAAACCATTTTGGCAGGTTAGACTTCCGAAATTTTTTTTTTATAATGGTGGAAAAGAAAAAATAAAGTCTCAATCTTCTTCGATGGAGCGTCAGAAGGAAATCCAAAGAATGCTAGGGCAGGGGGATTCAATTTCTACCCGGAGGAAGGCTACAAACCATTTTTAGCTAGGGATTAGGACAACTTACAAATAATCAAGCATAAATATTTTCTCTTCTAAAATCTTGTCAACTCACAAAAGAAGCTAGACATAACAACCTTCAAATATTTAAAGATTCAGAAATCATAATAAAAGTTTTAAACTCTGCTTCAAAGTTCAACACTCTCAGTTTGAACGTGACTATGAAAAGGATGCACTTTATCTTGATAGATTGTGTCTCTATCTCCTCTTATCACATTCTTTGCAAATTGAATACTACAACTGATTTCAAAGCAAATCAGGGCTGTCTTCTTCCTCAAGTAATGCTAAGATTGAATGACGGACCTAGTATGATGCATCATATTCCATTATCTTGAAATGAAAATTTTTGGAAACAAGAAACTGTATATTTCTGAATAGATGTAATTGGGTGAAGGCCCATCAAAATTCTTTATCAATAAAAAAAAAATTCGTTCTAGTTAAAATAAAATACAATTCATTCCATGGTTTTTAAGATCAAATAATTCTTTATTTTACTCCTATTTTAAACATAGGAACACATGATCAAGGCACTAGTACATATGGCTCAAAAGTTCCACAAAATATTGCCACAAATAAGTTAAAATGGAATTTTTTCATGGATAAATAGATTTTTTTTTTGAAAAGAAAATGTTATGGTCCCTGATAACTGTCGCTATTGCGACAGAAAGGAATGTTTGTCTCTATAGCAACGAAAGTTCATCTCTATTGCGACGAAGACACATGTTCATCTCTCTAGCGACGGAAAGCTATACATGTGCAAATCAACGGTCATCATAGTAACAATCATTGGCTTTTTCTTATTGTTGAAACTTGATTGTTGTGCATTTTCGCTAGAACCACCATGATCATTTATCTATAAATACATGTTCTTAAGACATATTTCATCAAATTACTTGCTATAGTTGCAACATTTTTTTTGCTGATTGTTCGATCTATGATTTCAAAAGTCTGGTACTGGTTTAACACATCGAATTTTTGATCTCCATTGGTTTCCAGGTTAGTATTTTTAAATTATTCATCTCCTTTAATGTGTAGGGTCATACATAAAGTGGGTCGATTATTCATTTTCTCTTCAATACCAACACATCCAATTCCAACATGGCAATAGATGGATGATTAGGAGGTATTGATTTGAATGTATCATAATAGAGTTTATAATTTTGTTAGGGAAGGTATATGAGAAATGATGGGTTCGTCTTATATTAATGGGTGTTTTAGGTAATAGTATATATTCTTATTTAAAATAGATGAAATGGTTAGATGAACATGAAATTTATTCAAAATCTTTGTAAAATTTTAGTTTTGCATTGAGGTTTGTGGTTAGTGAACTATTTTTTTCCCAATGAGTAAATATAATGTCATTAGGATTGGTCTCTTAATCATTATTTGATTAAAAAAAGATGAAGATTAACTAATTAGGGAAGAAACATCATTTCTTTTGAAATGTTTTATTTGTTTAGTTTCTTATTTCTAGAGGGGTAAACTAGCATGTAGTAACATCATATGTGAAAAATCATTTAAGCACCGTGATCCCATGTGCTTATGAGAAATCATGTTTTTTTAACTTGGGAGAACATAACCGTTGGGGGATTTAATATTTATCACTAAATATCAAAAAATATAGTGGTTGGTGGTAAGAATAGACCCCATACTAACTTATTCCTTAATAATTCAGAAAGGAGGGGTGTTTGTGATATGTAACCTGTCGAAGTAAAGTCAACTTGGATTTATTAATTAGATTTGTCACTTTCCATGTCACGTCCTTTAATTTTTTGTCTCGTTGAATATATATGTATGTATGTATGTATGTATACTCTATTTAATTTACTTATATATTGATTGAGTTTTTTTGGTTCTTATAGGTTATTAGAATGCCAAATAAATATACCTGGGAAGAAAATAATAAGAGCTATGTTGAGTTTAAGGCAGCATTGGAGGCGAAGGGAGATGGAAAGTGTTATTTCCCTTGAAATGATTGCAGGGGTTTGCGAACGAGAGGAATTTTAATAACAAGTGCTGAGAAACATTGTAAGGAAAATGAGCATGCTGAAGGGGGGTTTGAGTATCGTCCCTTGGTAAGACGTTATTCATTACATAATGTACTTCTTGTAATAGTATTGATCATGTATTCACAAAATGTTTTATCATTTTAAATATAGGTGTTGTATATCATACACTAATGTTATTACATTGTTTGTAAATATAAAGACAATGCCCCCTAAATGTTGACCGCCAGAGAGCCATTTGCCACATAATAGTAGAAATGCTACTTTACAAGTTGAGGAACATGGAGATCATAATATTGAAGACCAAGTTCTTAATGATCCTATGGACGAAGATGACGTTATTGATACAAACAAAGAAGATGAGATAAACAGATTGATCCAAGACACATTTTCTCCATTAGAGGAGGATAACCTCCATAATATTCATGATGTTCATGTACTTGAGAAGTTGCAAGAACCTCTTTATGAAGGATCAACAAAAAATATTCTATTTTCTATATTGTTGTTGGTAAACTTAAAGGTTATGAATGGTTTATCAAACACTTGTTTCACATAACTCCTAAGGTATGTATCATATTAATTGCATCTTCACATGGTATGAAAAGTTCACTATTTTCCTCTATTTTTACTGTTAATTAATTCATAAATTAGGGATAAGCAATATTTATGATTTATATTGTTTACATTTCATTTTTTTGTCAATGTTGCATACTGTTGGGTGAATTACTATTACCACCATCAAATAATTTACCACATACATGTCAAGAGGTATTCTTGATTATGAAACAAATTGGAATGGAGTATCAAGCTATTCATGCATGTTCTAATGATCATATTGTATATTATGGACAATATGCATCAAAACACAAATTCCCATAATGTGAAATTAGTAGATATCGAATCGATCAAGTAACAAAAATGGTGCCTCACAAATTTCTTCGTTATATTCCCATAACTCCACGTTTCCAACGACTATTTAGGTGCCAAAATATAGCACAATTTATGGATTACCATGCAAACAACATAAGTGAAGATGGTGTTCTTCAAATTCTTGCAGATGGTTCCGCATTGAAGAACATCGAAGAAAAATGCCCTTTTTTTAAAGATGAACCTCATAATGTTAGACTTTCATTGGCAACTGATGGTTTCAATACATTTGGAGAGCTTCGTTCTACTTAATTAGTGTGGCCTGTTTTCGTCATAAACAATAGCCTTCCTCCTTGGATGTCGATAAAGAGAGAGCACACAATGTTGGCAATGATTATTCGAGGTATTTTTTTTTAAGTAATTATATAATTTCATTTCTTTGTTTCATTACTGCATGAGAACACCTTTTATATATTGGGGCACATAACTAAATAGCATTGTATGTTGAATAAATTGGGTAAGTACCAAGTTAAAGATATGAATGTATATATTGAGCCTGTTATCGATGAGATATTGAAGTTATGGTTTGGCATCACTATGTAAGACATCTCTATACCAATAGGGCATAAAAAATTTCAGTTCCATGGAATACTTGCATGGACAATTCATGACGCTCCTTGATTAACACATTTTTGTTGTATGTAAATTTTTGTTGCACTTTAAAATAATATGTTTTTAAGGTAAATATCATTCATTTTTTAATTTAAGTTAATAATATTTTGATGCTTATATAACATTAATACATATATCTTGTAGGTCTTCAAACAAAGGGAAAATTTGCATGTCCAGTCTATGGTCCTAGGATAAAATCTCGTCGTTTAAGAAGTTTAGGAAAGGAGGTGTATGATGAGTACAGGAGCTTTCTCCTTAAGAACAATAGGTATCAAACTAAAGAGAAAAAAAATTTCAATGGTAAAGAAGAGAATGGGAAGAAACCATGAAGAATGACACCTCACCTATGGAAGCTGGAATATAATAGAAATATTCATGGTATGCAAATTGTATATGTAGCATATAAATATGTAATATTATGAATTTTATATTTTTATTGAAATTTCTCTACCACGGGTGTCATGAATTATTGTTAATGTGTTTTCATTTATGTTTAATGAATGTCATGAAGGCATGAATGGACTTCCACGAGGAATGAAGAGTTATCCCATACAATTCAGTAGGTTGCCTTACTACGAGCACCTACAAATAGCTCATTTGTTCGATATAATCCATATCGGGAAGAATGTAACATAAATAATATGGCGAATCTTATATGGAAAGAGTGACAAAGATAAAATTGGAAAAAATTGTAGTGACATTGCAAAAGACAATCATGCATTACAAAGTGTAATTAATTCCAATGTCGGAGAGGGGGATCGAAATATTAGTCTTCCATGGTTATTGACAGAGCAAAAAGACAATGATATAAAATAGGTCATTTACAAAATAATATTTCCAACAAGTTTTTCATTGAACATACAAAATATCTTAATGAAAAAGGCGTTTTTGGTGGTGTTAAAACTCATGAATGACATACATTCATTAAGGTAATTATTTACGTATATAATTTCCATATAGTACATATTTTTAGTAATTCTTGTCTCTTATTTTAAAATAAATAATGATTTACTTTTTGTTACAGTACGTTCTACCTCTATCTCTCCCAGATAGATTTGACGACAACATAAAACAAGTTATATATGATCTTGGTAAATACATGAGGTAAGTAACAATTTATATGCATGAAAATGTTTGTTCACTTTGTTGCATCGCTTATTGACATATTGTATTTTACAACTTGGAACTTTATTATATATGCCTCAATCTTGTTGATCACTGTTATTTTATTGCATCATTTGTAGGTGGATTTCATCTAAATAAATCCATAAAGAAGATATTATGTATTGGAAGAGAGAAATTCCTCATCTAATGCGTGAAATGCAAAATTATTTACCTCCAAGATTTTTCAATGCACAAGAACACTATCTCATACACCAAGTTGAGGAGATTGAATTGTGTGGACCTGTACACACAAGATCAATGTGAATGGTGGAAAGACAATTGAAGTCATTGGAGGATTTTGTTAGACAAAGAGCACGTCTTGACGGTTCTATTGTGCAGGGATATATTGTATATCAATCCATGGTGTACATTAGTCAGTATCTTCCAAATTTAGCAAAAAATATCAATCTGCCTCGTATTTGGCATGTCAACTCCATCAACAAATTTGAAGGGGAGGTCATGTCGGGGAAAGTTAAAACGAGTAAAGTGAAAGGTAATTAGATGGTGTAGATTTGATTTATTATACAATTAATTTTTCAATTTCATATATATATATCTTACTCATGTAATTTTTATTATTCCATCAATATTTTAAGGTAAACTTAATTTCCTTTAATGATAGCTAATTTACAATTCTTAATTGTTATTTTTCCTTATAGTTGGTCGCATGTGAGATGCACTACATTTATACATTGCAAGCAATCTTGATTGGATGGAGGAATGGATATAAAGATGTGTAGAATTCTATGGTACCTTATCATGGGAAGGGGTGATTAAATTGATTAAAACAATGCATCATCATCGAGCAGAATATCCCGGTGAACTTACACAAAGGGAAATTGATTTAGCATGTGGTTTAAAAGATAGAAAGGCAATTATATTTACCATGATCATTTTTTTCGTTGTTTTCGATTATATAAATGTATTTCTTTTGTTTATATCTTCTTATATATTTATTTACTGATTCGAGCATGATGCAGTTGATACACCACAAGGCTATGTGGTCCAATGGTTGTAAATTTTGCATCAAAAAGCTGGATGACAAGAAGAAAACATTCGATTATGGGATAACTGCAATTTTTCAAGTCACTAACGCTTCCTCTAGAAGTGACGAGCATACAGAAGTATCTGAAAATAGGTACAATGGTTATTTGGAAGATATAATTGAGTGTGCCTTTAATTCCTTTAAAATAGTTTTGTTTGAGGTCAAATGGTACATGATACAAATGAATGAACGTGATCTTGAAAGAACTGTTATTGGGAATGCCAATGGATTTACCATGGTTAATAGAAGGGCACTTGAACCGATTAAATAGCCTTGTGTTCTTCCAAGTCAATGTGAGAAGGTATTTTACTTAGAGGTCCCAGGAAAAGCAGGTTGGTCATACATAGTTAGATATGGTCCAAGAGGAAGACCGATAAAGTATAACGCAGAGGAAGAAGACAATGTCGGAGAAGAAGGTGATGCATATCAAGAGAAATTGGATGCCGTAGATGTGTCAGATGAAGAAAACGATGACGAAGTTGATTATCCAAATGACGTAGCAGACGATGTATTACTCAGTGATGATATTGATGATGAATATATAACCAAAAATGTCGTTGATGATGATGCTGATATGAGTGATCCTTTAAATGATAGTGATTCTAGACCAGATGATGATACCGATGTTGAGTCAGACGATGATAAAGAAGATGATGAGTCAAATCATCAATGTTATAATCATCATCATCATGTTCATCCTCATTAGAATAATCACAACCATCATCATCTTCATCTTTATGATCATCAATGGTATCATAATCATCATAATCATTAATCGTATCATTATAATCATCGTTATATTCATCCTCATCGTCTTCCTCATTAGCAGTAGCATCATCATCATCATCTTCATCATCAACGCCATCATCATCATCATCGTCACCATCTTCATCATCGTCATCATCACCATCTTCATCATCGTCATCATCGACATCATAATCAACCTCATCCTCATCCTCAACCTCATCATTGTCCATGTTATAATCATCATCGTCATCAATGTTATCATCATCATCATCATCATCATCATCATACTCATTAGACTAATCGTAATCATCATCATCATGTTCATCCTCATTAGAATTATCGCAACCATCATCATCATGTTCATCCTCATTAGAATTATCGCAACCATCATCATCTTAATCTTTATGATCATCAATGATATCATAATCATTATCATCATCAATGGTATCATCATAATCATCGTCATATTCATCCTCACCGTTGTGAAATACCCATAAAAAAATTGTTATCTTCCTTAACTAAACCCCTTGTTAATTACTTCATATCTATCCAACGAACTTTCCAGGAAATAAATTTACTATTTGTAAAAAAAATGAAAAATGCCTAAGGGTTCTTTCTTCAGCAAGGAATATTTCACTGGTTGGTCTATTGTTTACTTAGCTGTCACTAACACTGTTAAATTTTAATATGATAGGTGCAACTTAATACTTTGGAAGCCAATGAAAATGGTACAGGTATAAATTCCTATCTATACACTCATATAGTTTCCTTTATTGTATTTTCTTGGGTGATATATTTTTACTAACAATTTAAGGCTTTGATGTAGGTGTAACATTTTTACTAGATTAATCCTATAACTCCACTTTTGGTTTTAAAACCCTATAACCAGAGTTTTTCACCTAAGAGAACAATTAGGAGGGTCCACCAGACCCTACACTATCATGGTTTGTTCTATTGTCACCAAGGTTCATAACTAAAGTCATTGGTACACAAAATCCCCTAAGTTCTGCACCAAGGATATTATACCTTAGAGATTACGATAAAATTACTTTAGAGGTTGGACTATCGAAGAGGGGTTTCCATGAAGGGAGTGAAAACTGTCGCCAACCTATCTCTTGGAGGTTTTAATACTGGTCATGATAAATATGTCAACTCCATGTGATGTATTGACCCTTGGCTCTATGAAAGGACTCTCTCCTTTATTGTACTGATAGGCTGGAAATCACTCCTATTCAATGCAAAGGTACCCTTTCGATCTGAACACTTTGGCAGAGTGATAAAGGCTTGAATCGACTAATATTTCATTTTTTTCACTATGGGTCTTGACTTAGAGGATTGATGCCATCTCTGGTGCGATCGGTGATAAATTACAAGCTTAAAAGATTTTACTCTTACAATTTTTTCTTTAGCGACAAAGAGGGCCCACACTTCGGTCGCCAATCTCTTGGGTCCAAGGCTTAGCTCACCGAGGCAACAACAATATTCATACTTTCGAAATACTCCTTGGCTTCTTCAGGATTCATGTAAACTTGAGATGGTTCTTCATACATTTATTTTTACAGTTAGATATTATCTCCTTACAACCTAACTAAATCTTAAGTGTGTTGGTAGGTTGCGGGTGAGGTCTTCATCATAGCACATAGGCATGCTTCGTTCCACTGCTAAGAAATACACCGACCATTGTCTGTTTCCTTCGCTGGTTAAGAGGAACTCATGAGTGGAAGGGGCCTCGGTTGAGGTCTATGAGGGAATGGTTGTGACCTCTCTCAGTCTTTCAGAGAGAATGTAGCTCGTACTTATCTCATTTTTATAGTTAGCATGGCATCCTTTGCCATGGGAAACGTCGTTGTTTAGTCATAGAGGATATTTTAAGTTTTGGGTCTTTTTAATTTCAGCGGGATGTCCCAACCCTAGCTATGGAATATGGTATACTTTTAAAATGGGGCCGACACAAAGTTTGAACTTGGAATTTAACCTACAACATTTAATGTTGATATATTTTGACTGTTTAAATATATGATTTAAGAACTGATATTCCTTTCCTTTNTATATATATATATATATATATATATACTGCTTGGAAACTTGGTGTTATGACCAAACACTATCTTAGTAGATTTGTTTAGATTTCAGTATAGAATTATTTTTTAATAATAAAAGAAAAAGCGCATCTCTACTTTCTAGGATTAAACCGTAAATATTGTATTTGATCTGTAGATTCTTTGCTTCAAAAAGTAATTAAGTCCTACTTTGGTTTTGGTGTTTAATTTCCCAGAGAATATCTTGTGGCTCTATGTCATTTTTTTACTATTTATTATGACTAGTCTTGAGTATCAGCGAAAATAACTCGTAGTTATTTTTATTGTATATTTCGATATTTCGATTTCTTGGATATCAATATAAAAATAGCTCGTAGTTTCTTTTTTTATTGTATTATCTGGACGTGGATATTTTGATTTCTTGGATATCAACGATCTAGTATAAAATAGCTCGTAGTTTTTGTTATTCCAATGTATTTGTTTAGTTAAATCTACTTTTTATACCCGATAGTATCCCATCCCGTAGATCTAGTTTGTAGTGATCTTAACCAAAACCAAAATGGGTCTTGGCCTGTCTTGATCCAAGGTTTAGGGTTTTAGTGTAACTACAAGGAAAATCCTACAACCTTAGTGCCTAGGATGAAAGCAAGTAACCCTGCACAATATAATGACAACTAACTTACAACAACTTGCAGTCGTAAAATTTATTGACATAACTTCCATATTCTTTTGAGAAAAAATACATAACTTTGCTATGCTGTAGCTATCGCTAAAAGTTAGAAAAATACTGTGGACCATGGAAGTAAAGAAACTACATATATCTTCTTTCTAGAAGAAAAATGATTAATAAAAGGTACGACAACCTATTGTTGTATGTAGAATCCTTTCCATACCGCTCTGTATGAGACCTATACCAGATCTGGTAAATACCAAGTCACCGGATCTAAAAGTTAAAAGTCACAGACTACCTTTCATGTTAATGTATTCATGCAGCCTATTCGTAACCAAAATTTAACTTATCTTAAGTTACCATCCTCGCCCTTTAACTATTTTTCTTTAGATGCGATTCATAGGGATAGTCACCAGCATAGATCCATCCTAAAGGTGGCTCTACCAAGCACCGAGAGGGATCAAATCTCTTAAGGTGAAAACCCTTTCCCCTCTATCGAATCCAATACTCACCCATTTTGTCGTTAAAATCACATAATGTGTAGTTGGAAGGAAGGTTGCCATGGATTATCATGCTACAAGGGTATCGCTGCACATTATTGCACACTGCCAAAGATGATACACAAATGGGTATTACTTCATTATTTGATTGTGCAGGTAATACTTGTGGTAATTAATATCATATTAATATGGCACTCTATTAATACTCTTATTACCTATGCAAATCAATTTGTTACCTGCCCAAATCAGTTCCATATCCCCACAAATTAATTGTTGTAGTGGATGGCGCATGTATTTATGCATATTCTTGTAGTCTCTAGAAGCATCGGAAATGATAATATTGTTGCAGTGATTGGGAGGGAAGGTAATGTTTGTATTAGGTCATTAATTATATGTATCCCTCAAGTATTAATCCATATTGTTGCAGTCTGTGTATCCACTGAAAATGATAATATTGTTGGAGTGAATTGACACGTAATCTTTGTATCATATCATTAATGATCAATTATCTGGATAGCTCAAGTATTATTTTCATTACATAGTTGGTTGATATATTTTTCATTGGAACAAATAGAGAACTGATATATTATTTGCAGGTTTGCATTACATAGTTGGTTGATATATTTTTCATTGGAACAAATAGAGAACTGATATATTATTTGCAGGTTTGCATTACATAGTTGGTTGATATATTTTTCAATGCAACAAATGGAGAACTGATATATTATTTGCAGGTTTTTTTTGTCTGTGCACGCAAATGGAGAATACGTTTAAAATATTTAAACAACCCTAACTCCAGTTTAAATATGGTTATAATATTTGAATGTTTTAATATTTATGGTTTTAAATATTAAGCGGTTATTACAAGGGATTTAGACGAGATTTCATTATTTTTGTATATCATGGTGATGAGTGAATGATAAAAGTTTGAGTATTTACGGTGATAGAGTGTCTTGAATTTGATAACTCTAAGTGAAGCATACTAATTATTGCGTATGATTTATAATAAAAACGAATATTTTTAAGAGTTTGAAAAATCACCACAATACTACTACCACTTGAATATATTTTGAAAAGTTTGAAAAGATCCAAAACAATGATTAATGTGGTTTAGTTAGAATCTGGTTATCAAATTTAACCTAAAGGAGTTGATTTTTTTAAAAATTAGCTTTAAACTGATATTTTTAATGCCATGTTAGTTTTTAAAATGTTATAATGTGAAAATTATAAGAGCATAACCTTATTAATGATATATAATGATGAGAAAAAAAAAGTGGCAACAACTATGTGAAAAACAAACACTAGTTGGATTTACTGAAAAAGAAAACAACATTGTCTTGAAACAACATTAATTTTTTTCAACGATAACAAATAAAATTAATAATAGATTTTAAAAAAAAATATTGTCTTTGTTAAAAACAAATATTATGAAACCATAGTTTGCTTATCGTCTAACTATTTGAAATGTTCTTAAACCACATTATTATTATTATTACGAAACCATATTTGGTAAACGAATAATATGAGACCATATGAAGCTAATATTAAACCTAGATTTAAAAAAATGATTTAATATTAATTTTTGAAACTTAACACTCTAAGAGTTTTATGTTTTAAATGAAGGTTAAAACAAAGATTGTGGTTGATGTAAATTTCTTTTTGTGAAATAATTAATAAGAACATCAATGAATAGATTGTAATTGTAATAATACACATTTTGTTGAGGTTAATATTTTATTTTTAATTTGATTTAACTCAAATGATCACATTAATCATGAAGAAAAAGATAATAGTAATTGTGTTTACTACGGTGAGATTTCTTTATTTTTATTTGAGCCAACTATAAGTCAGGAAGGAGTTACACATCCCCCCAATGAAACCATATGAAGCGAATATTAAATTTAAAGAAGAACATTAGATTTTAAAACTTGATTTAATATTAATTTTTTAAGCTTAACAATGTAAGTCTTTTTTGTTTTAAACGAAAGTTAAAACAAAGATTGTGGTTGATGCAAATTCATTTTGTTAAATAATTAATAAGAACATAAATGAATAGATTGTAATTGTAATAATAAAGATTTGGTCTTGGTTAATATTTCATTTTTAATTTATTTTAACAGAAATTATCACATTAATCATTAGAAAAAATAATAGTAATTATGTTTAATATCGTGAGATTTCTTTATCAAAAACAAAGTTTATGCAATTTTTTTTAAAGAAAAAGTTTATGTGATTTAATTAGTTTAAAATGAAATCTTAAGCATGTTGAGGAAATGTGAACCTCAACACGATTCATATATGAATTTATAATTGGCTTTATTTTTTTATTATGTTTTGATATTTATTTTATTTTTGTCAAGCCAACTAGTTTTTTGGCATATTCAAATTATTTTCTTTTATTTTTTATTTATATTTGAGTTGATTATAAGCATGGAAGGAGTTACACATCCTCCCCCTACTGGGCTGTAGAATGCGCCTCTCGATGCAAAAATACTTGAATGGGGTAGTTATAGACAATACTAAGCAACTATATCCCAAACACAGTGCTTTTGATAAGTTATAATGCTAGTATTCATACACATAAGGAAAGTATTGAACTATTAAAAATCAATGCTAACCTTGTAATACTTCTGTGAGTAAAACTATACAACATTGTAACAAAAGACTCTTTTTGCAATGTTTTCTGTCGATAATGTACTAAAGAATAGAGCGTGCTTTTATCTATTCTTGTTATTGTTCACTTCGTTTTATAACCAATACTCGCATAGTATAACTTATTTTAAATATTCATCTATCTTATCCCGAGAATTCAGAATACACATTAAATCTATACCATTTGTCTGGAAAAATAACGTTCATAATCCATCGAGTACTTCAATAATGAAATGCATATATAAATTTGAAAGTAGAAACATTTACAAACTGCATTGATCAAATACTATAATGAAACCTAGAGTTTTGTGATATGAATGTAGTAGGAACAACAACGTTCCACCAAACCGTAGATTTTGGTACGGCTATAATGCCCGCCCTTAATCACCCCTGAGCTAAATTATGCATGCGAAAAATAAGGACAATCAACCTCAGTTCAATATCTCTGTTACTCATCCAGAATGTCTTACCTAATGCAGAGTGCTCCCACAGCAAGAATTCATTTCTAGCATACTAAGTAGCGTCTTGCCTCCCTCATATGCTTTCTTCTCATAGTTTATTTTTGCCTAGGTCTTTCCACAAACATCCAATTCCTCATGGAATTTTTGTAGCTAACAAAATCCCTAATTTTTAGGGTATGTCTCGTGCCATAAATGCACTTCTGACAGTTGGTTTAACTTCCCTGAGGTTAACCCTTACTTGTCCCTTACTTTTGAATGCATGATCTCCTAATTTAACATGACTTTTCCCCTTCATTCTTATTTAAAATTTAACCATATTGTCTCATTACATCAGTCCTTCTAGGACTTATTGGCATATTTCATATCCAACCAATTTTATTCAAATTAAACAAGAATTCTAAATAATTGAAATTACTAAATAATTGTTCACTCTTTGGGGATGTTACATCCTCACCCCTTTATTATGAACACTGTCCTCAGTGTTTTATTCCTCTTCCATCGGTTATGGGAACAATTCTGGATACTTTCCTCATATCTCTTCTTCTAATTCCCAAGTCGCCTCCTCGGGGCTAAAGTGCTTCCATTGAACCTTTACTTGAGTGCTCACTCGATTATGAAGTGTTGTTTCTTTCCTCTCCAGAATGCGTAAAGGTTACACTTGAAACTCGCCTTCTGGTTCCACCTGTACCACATTCCAATCAATGATGTGAGTGGAATCATGAATATATATTTTTAATAACGAAATATGAAAGACATTATGATTTTTTGAATGAGCTGGAAGCACAAGCTTGTACGCCACGGGTTCGATTCTTTCCAATATATGGAAGGGTCCGAAAAAAAATGGTGCTAATTTGGTGCAACTACCTAGTTTGAGAGAGCTCTTTTTGGGTTTGACCCAAAGATATACATGTTCTCCAACATCAAATTTTTTATGCTGCCTTTTTAAATCAACATAACTCTTTTCGCAGTCTTGTGCCACCTTCAAGTTTTTCTGTACTTTTCAAACAGTTTGTTCCATGTCCTGTAATAGTTCGGGTCCTACCTGTAAACGATCCATGGGGCTATCCCAGCTAACCGGGGTAGTACACTTTTTACCATAGAGGATCTCAAATAGGCTCATTTTTTATGAGGCTTGATATTCGTTGTTGTACGCGAACTCCACCAGATGTAAATATTCCTCCCACTTAGTAGGTTTTTCCATGATGTACGTCCTTAACATATCTTCAATGACTTGGTTTGTACGTTCTGTTTTTCCATCAGTTTAAGGGTGATAACTGGTGCTAAAATTTATTCTGGTTTCTAAACCTACAAATAAAGATTTCCATAATTTTGATGTGAATTTAACATCTCTATCTGAGATTACCATTTTTGGTACTCTGTGTAATCGAAATATTTCTTTTTAAGAATATTTCTGCAATATTAACTGCTTTGTAAGTCAATTTCACAGAAATGAAATGGGCAGATTTGCTTAATTTATCTACCACTACCATAATAGAGTCATGTTGTTTTGGTGTTTTTCAAAAACCTGTGATGAAGTCTAAAGAGATAACTTCCCATTTACATTCAGGAATTTGTAAAGGCTGTAACAACCCAACTGGATGTCGATGTTCTGCTTTCACATGTTGACATTCCAAGCATTTAGATAAATAATAGACTAAATTTGTTTCTAGTTGTAACCAAAAGAATTTCTTTCTGAGGGCGCTTATCATTTTTTGGTATCGGGGATGGCCTGCAAAAGAAGGTTTATGCATCTCATTTAAGATAAACAATTTGATTTATATAATATTAGGCATGTACAATCTATCCTTAAACCAAATGAGGCCCTTTTGGTAAACCTTGAAATCTGTCCCGTTTAAATTTATGTCGTTGTTTTGTATTTTATTTAGCAGTTTTACATATTCAACATCCTTCTCACTTGCTGCTTTTATTTTATTTACGATATCACTCTCTGGATGACTCATTATAATTTCATAAACTTCATGAGTTCTTCAACTAAGTGCATTTGCCACCTTATTTTGCTTACCCTTAATATGCTTTACTTCAAAGTCAAATTTGCTTAGGAAGGCAATCCATCTTGCTTTCCTGGAATTAAGTCTAGGCTGTGTAAATAAATTATTTACGGAAGTATTATCAGTTAGCAAAAGGAATTTATTTCCTAGCAGATAATGACACCACATCTTTAAAGCATGTACTACCGCCGTCATCTCCATATCATGAACCACATAGTTTTGTTCATGTTCTTTCAATTTACGGGACTCATAATATACCACATGTCCATCTTGAGACAACTCTCCTCCCACCCCCTCTTTACTAGCATCTATACAAACCGTGTAGTTCTTATAAGGGTCTGCTACTTTTAAAATAGGTGCCTTGGTTAATAACACTTTGAGTTTTTCAAAACTTTCTTGACATCTTGGAGACCATACAAATTTTAGTACTCTTTTTCGTAACAAGGTAATATGATAGGCAATCTTTGAGAATCCTTCGATAAACCTCCATTAATAACCAGTGAGTCCAATGAAGAATCAAATATCAGCTACATATTTAGGAACTGACCAATATGAAATAGCCTTTGTTTTCTACGGGTTCACCATGATTCATTTCTCAGAGATAATATGACCTAAATATTGAATTTATTTCTTAAAAAATTCTCACTTTTCAAATTTAGCGTACAACTGATGATCTCTTAGGGTTTGTAAAACAATTCCTAAATGTTGCTGATGCTCCTCTTCAGTCTTGGAGTAAATTAAGATATCATCAATGAAAATTAATACAAACTGATCTAAACACTTGTTAAAGATACCATTCATTAGACACATGAATGTGGCAGGAGCATTAGTTAAACCGAAAGGAATTACTACGAATTCGTAGTGTCTGTAACAAGTCCTAAAGGTTGTTTTGTTGATTTCTTCATTTTTAATTCTAATCTGGTGGAAACCAGATCGTAGATCTAATTTTGAGAAGACATTAGCTCCCCCTACTTGATCAAACAAATCATTGATTTGTGGTAGCATATACTTATTTTTAATGGTTACTTTGTTTAACTTCCTATAGTCGATATAAAGTCTTAAGGTCCCGTCCTTTTTCTTAACAAATAGAACCGATGCTCCCCAGGGCGACACATTGGGTCTTATATAGCCTTTATCTAATAGTTCTTGTATTTGAATCTTTAATCCAGTTAGTTCAGGAATGCTCATTCGGTACGGTATTTTTGATATCGGTGCGGATCCAGGTAAAAGTTCAATGGAAAAATCTATTTCTCGTTTAGGGGGCAGTCTCGTATCTCCTCCGGGAACATATCTAAAAATACACTTAAAACAAGGTGTTCACTTACAGATGTTTGACTTTCATTAAGGAGTATGTTAGTGACCCGAACCGCATAAATCTTGTAGCCTTTTCTCATACATTTCTTTAGTTGCATAACATAAATCTGTCTTACAAAGACACGTTTAAGTATTCCATTTTTCTGTTCGAAGGATTTGATTTTCAACAATATAAGTAAAAGTCTTTGTAAAACAATTTAACACTACTTTATACTTCTCTAACTAGTCCATGCCAATTATCATATCGTATGACCCTAGAGGTAAAACATTCAGGTTAACACTAGGCTTATGTCCTTTTATTTTAACTTCACAATCAACAATAAAGTCAATTACTTTTCGTTTAGCTCTAGTGGCTAGTTATACTAACCAGGGTTTCAAATGATTTACCTTGGTGAGTTGGCAGTGCTACATCATCTTGGGAGTGATGTAACTTAAAGTGGATCTGAGATCAATTAATATAACAAGTGTATGGTTAGAAATTGTACCTTCAATTTCCACAATTGCAGATTGATGATCTTCCTGTTGATCTTCCAGGCTTGCATTAATTCAGTGGAAGCTTTTTCCAATTTCCCCAACGGTAGAGGCTTCTTGTAGGTTATGTAAAACTCTATTTGATTCGTTGAATCCTAGGAAGTTTTGTCATAAATGGGGTTCTCCACACTCCCAACACTTTAGAGGTTCTTTAGGGGTCCCAACAACCCTTTTTAATCCAAGGTTAGTAGGTTTAATACCTTTCTGTTGTATCTGTTCATTTCTGTTATAGGGATTTCCTTGAGAATTTCTTGGCATATTCCTAAAAGGTGGTGGTCTGAATCCTTTCTTCCGTTGGTTGAATATTTCTTGCTTATTATCCTTCCATACTTTGTAGGTGTCATTCCTTTGTTTATATTGTTCAAAACATAACCTTGCCTTCTTTAGTACTTCATCTAAGCTTTTTGGATTATCAAATTCGATCCGGTATTTATAAGACCATCGAAAACAACTGGGCATGATTCCCCAAGGAATAAGGAACTAAGCAGGCTCACACATATCCAAATATACACAACAGTACATAGTGAAGCCAACGTAGTTAGTTTTATCAGGCCATCAGGGAGCTGGGAAAAGCTGGCGGGCTCACTGAAGAGCTAAGGACACCTGCACCAGAACTAGCCTGGATTCTAGGACAACCACACACACCCAACACAAGGAATCAGTCCCTTCTCTACTACATAGTCCTTCAGGCCCTGACTTCCCTTCCAGTGCTATTCAAGGGGTGTGGAGAAGAAACCCATCCCTCTAGCTCTGTCTATGACGCTCCCGAACACACCAGGTTTATCAAGCAGACCAAGCCTTCATTCCCACTCCAATACAGTCCAAAGACCAACCAATGCATACACACAACAAAATTGAGCAATTCCCAGCTTAGACTAAGCAAAATGATCTCAGAGTTGTTCTTGGCCCTATCATGGCCAAAACAACTCAACAACAACCCGCACTCATGGGGAAAACAACAACCACGATCTCACCACTGAACCAACGGGAAAGACATAGCCCAAAATTGGAAGAAGAAATCAAACTCCACAGACTCTCAGCATGGGGATGGAATTCATATAAACAGAACCACAAAATCGGTAAGGAAAATGCACACACATCCCAAAATTGGAAAAAGAACACTGAACCAGTCGCTGTATGCACGCGTGAAGGCTGAGTGACTGAGTGAGGGAAAATCCCAAACCTGAGCGTGAGGAGGAAATTTCCAGGAACCCCAAATCGTAAAGGAGAACCCACAACAGCCAAGACCAAAACATGAATGGCACATACACAGGAAAATAGTGAATGCCAAAAACGGCTTCCCCAACTATCTACGTGAGGAAAAACAATGAAGAAAAATATGGGTCGTATGCCTCTTCCTGCCCACGTGAGGATGAATGAGTCTCCTGGTGGAGTGTGCATGTGGGCAAGGAATGACAATCCTGCCACACACCACTGCCCAACTAACATCAAAGGCTTTTAATTTGGTAGTTGATTGATTGAGACAAGGAAAGGTGAGTAAGTCAAAAGGGTGGGTGACAACTAAATTGGTTTAACAATTGGCACTTGGATTTTCCCCATTGGTCCGAAGGGTTAAATAATTTCCCTCCCTATCCTTAGGAAAAACATGCCCTTTTCATTATGGTTGCATTGACCTAGCTGGTTGTGGGTATTTTTAATTAAAATGCATTTTTACATGATGCCAAAATTAATATGTGCCGGATAGCACGATATACCATTGGCAATGATTTCAATTACCGAAACATAAAACAACCAAATCGATGGTGGGGCTTTTGCCTTTAGCTCCACACCATGATTAATTACAATATATACATCATATACATTTTAATTCAAACGAGGTCAAAACCGGGGTGTTACAATTTAGAAAAGAAAAAGAAAAAGAAAAAATAATTGTTTGAGGTATTTTCTCATAAGTGGGTACGTTACATTTCCTAAAGTGGGGGTGTATGTAGTGCCCCATTTCTATGATATAATATAGAAATTGATTATAGACCATGGATTTTAATATGACTTATTCTTGAAGGGAATTCAATGATGAATTCCACACTTAAGTATGGCTTAGAATTAGACTAGGTGATGCTTTATTTTTAGGGCTTTATGTTTTAGATAATTCAGTTATATGTATGAGACTTGTACATGTCACTATATATATGCTACTAGTGATGATTTTGTATGATTGTGTTATGATGATGATTATGTTATGATTTCACTAATGATTATGCTATGTTGTTAATATATATAGACAACTTATATGATCATGATATGATTTGATGTTGATCAAATGTTATATTTCTTTGTTTTACTTTTGATATGGTTCACATGTTATATGATGTTATCATGTATATACATATA
>LPNX011068590.1:10640-88453 GCA_001517045.1 Pseudotsuga menziesii | reverse complement strand
ATATATACATATATATATATATATATATGTATATATATATACATATATTTATACATATGTATATATACATATAATGTGTATATATATATATACATATACATATGTATATATATGTATATATATATATATATATATATATCATGTACTCTGATGAGTTGTCGAGTGTTACATGTAGAGAAGGTACATGTGAACCAAATAGGCGTCGATATCATGGAATCAGAATGAGTCGCAATTCAGTAACATGTATTGACATCCTCGTATATACATGTGATTATGTGGAAATATTTGAAAATATTTGATGCATATGAGGTGCATGGACTCTGAAAGAGTCAGATACATTGACATGTGATGTCAAGTTATGATTTACATTTTAGTTAAAATATTATTTTATAAAATTTGATGTGTGTGGTGTTTACATGCAGGTTTTGGATGTGATTGCCAATTGATCCACATAAGGGGATGGGGTTAAACCTGATATAAGCTAAATTTATCAAATGTCCAAGTGATGAGTTAGATTAGAGAAATAGAGGCTTTAAATCATCAGGTGTGTGTTGTCATGAGGGTAGGATGTAGTTCAGTCACTCATGAGGTATGCAACTGGGCGACGTGCAATAAGGACTTGACCTTATTCCACAGAAACCATTAGTTCCTCAATAGGGTAGGCCAGCTGAGTTAACAATGTCTCAACCATCATACCATCTCCCCACCCAAGGGAATATCTAAAGGGCATGCGGGAAGCATGGTGCCTTGATATCCCTGGCCACGATGAAAATGCAATAGCTAATTAACTAACCAATTTATAATTAGCCAAGGAAAACAAGATTTAATAAAATGGTTGTTAAAATTAAATCACAAACTAATAATAACAATAACAATAACAATAACAATAACAATAAATTATAAAAACAATGGTCGTGATAATAATAATAATAATTAGAACAAAGATAACCATTATAAATTAAAATAATAAATAATAATAATAATAATGATAATAATAACAAGATAAACATTAATAACAACAACAACAACAACAACAATAATAAACATTAGAAATAAGAACAAGAAGATAAATATTAAAAATAATAATAACAACAAGATAAATATGAGAAATAAATACAAGAAGATAAACATTAAAAATAAAAAATAAGAGAAACATTAAAAATAATGATAATAAAAGAAAATGAAATAAAAACGAGGAAGGAAAATAAAGCAAGGAGTTACTATAAAATAAAGGAGTAAAGAGATTGAGATATCTTTCCCTTATGGATAATCTTTGGAGGTAGCTTGAGCTATGCCTCCTATTTAGGTGACTATTGGAGGGTGTGTTAGTGGTTCAGTATGATACAAGTGGGGCTGGGTGACACCCTCACCAGAGAGTATGGTATCATAGTTCACTTTATAGCAGAGTATAGTCAGCCCCATTGTAGCTTAGGGGTCCGAGAGGAAGAAGAGTACTCTAGGGTATGGTAGGGAGGAAACCTGGGGATCAGTTTGGATTGGAAATATTGAAGATGAATTTTGTATAGGATTGGTAGAAACCCTCGACTTCATCCTCAATATTCAACAAGCAAAGATTTATCAAGTATTTACATTTATTGTTTTGCTATCAATTATGCATTAGAATAGAATTGGTTTAATTTTAATGTTGAAGATGGGACTGTTCCTATATGTAATAGATATATCTAGGTTTGTTAATTGTTATATGTTTTTAAAAGAAGTTAAAAATTAAATGTTTACTCGATTTAATATCATATCTAATTATGATTATATGGATGAGAATATGTGATTTAGTAATGCCCCAGGGAGGGGCGTGACATTTATTAAACATATTGCTAAGCGCTTGGGTCTCCATAACAATTGTCTAGCTTACTCGCATGTATTTTGAATTTACAACCATCCACATGATACAAATCGAAACAAAGGAGAGCTAAATAGTCCCTTTGCTTATTCACAAAATTTATATTTATGATTGTGATCCTTGTCTTTTGGCCTCATAATTAATTATTCAAATTCAAAATACAATCATTTATATTCCAATGGTTGAGAAAAATCACCAAGTATATTACAATTGTTTTCACTAAATTCGGTTGACCTCCTAGGGAGACTCAAAATAACATTTATATAATATTTCATGTGGGTACTATTTACCAAACTTACAACACAAGGATTACATTGATTCTTTCAAGTACATTTACATGACCAAGTACATCAATAACATCTCCCAAAGGAGGTATAATACTAATAGAAAGTTTACCTCTTAATTTCTTATATTTATAATTTAATTATTCTAAATTAATGGTTGAATTTAAAAATTAAAAATACATAAAATAAATATAATTTATTAAAATATGTTTTAATAAAATTAAAATGATTAAAAGCTAATTTATTAAAAAATGATAATCTATTTGATGTAATGCTCATCTTGGGTAATATTTGAGTACTTCCCATCATTTGAATTAGAATATAGGGCCTTGCATGAGGCCCACATGTCCTCCTTGACCCATTCCACCTCTCCCAAATATAATATTTAATTAACAATAAATTGGAGAATACAAATCCCACATGTCCTCCTTGACCCATTCCACCTCTCCCAGATATAATATTTAATTAACAATAAATTGGGGAATATAAATCCCTCCTTTCTTTTCACTCCATTCATTTTCATTCATGAATCTTTTTGGGTGTAGTATCTCTACTACATTTTCAAGGAGTTCCAAGGCTCTATGGCTTTAAGATATTACCTTAGTTATCTCTTACTTCATTCCTCATCAAGTTCATGGTAGCGGTTTCCTCTTTGATTTACAGGTGTAGAGGTTTCAAGTTTCAAGGGAATCTCACTTCCTTTTCTCTACCTTTCCTCGTTTGGTTTATAGATATTATTAAACCAAATTTCCAAACATGAATTGAATCAAGTATAATATTTCTCATATCTTCCTAATTTTTTTCTTAAGGAGATTCTTTATTTATTATCTTCAAGTTTATTTTATTTTTTAGAGAGGGTAGAACCTAGGGAAAACAGACCTAGACTGAAGGCCACTATGGCCATAGCTAGGATCCCTTGAGCTCAACCATAGTTTCGATGACATGCATCTAGATTGTGACTTACTTGGTCACCATGGTAATGGGATATGGTGGCATTTGCTTGACTCATATTCTCCCTAGATGCTATGGGAATGTCCAACCCTCTTAAGGCTTGGCCATCGCCACTAGGGTTGACCCTTAGGGGCTTAACCATGGAAACCATGGTTTCCAACCCTACAAATATTTTATTTTGCCTTTTTTTTAATGTTTATTTTTTTTGTATATATGAATACTTATATACATATTTTTTTTAAATAAAACAAAAAAAAACTTTGTTTTAGGTTTAATGAAGAAGGAAACCCTAATTTTTTTATTTTGAAATGAATAAATATTAATTATTACCTTTTGCTTTTGGAAAAATATAGATACCCTACAAGTTTTTAAGAATTTTTAGAAGCCTTAACCTATCCATTCCCATTTCTCTTGTCTCTTGCACGTAACAATGGTTTCCTTTATAAAATAAATCATAGTAAAGTTGTTTTCTCTATTTTGTTCATAGTTGCTACATGGGTTGGTTTATAAAATAATAAAGGCTTCAATTTACTCCAACTATGGAGGCTACATGCCTCTTTTTAATTTTCTTCTTAAAGAAACCATTCACTAGCTTGTTGAAACTCTTCCATGCATTAAGGAACCTTGTTCCACTTGCTAGATTTTCTTATGTAATAAACATAATTTTGCAAAAGTTTATTTTTGTTTCTTGATAGATAAGAAGTTTGTTTTTAAGCATTTAATCTTTTATTGGTCATCATTTTTCCATTAAGAGTTATTGTTCTAGATGGTTTTGTGCCAATGTGCTTATTTTTAGACTTATAATACAAGTTGTTTATAGCATCTTCTATACATTTACAATTTAACACGCTTAGGCCCTTAAGGATCCATGTTTAAAACTGTAGCTCTAATACCATATGTGTAACACCCAATTTCCTTAATGGGTGTAAATGTTCTAATCTAAGCAATCAACTCATTCCTATTCTAATGTTAATTCCACTAACAAGGTTCTAATTATAAAAAAAATATTCCTTTCAACATCATAATTATTAAGTTACCATCTAACAACATAGTCAATTTCTATACATTCTAATAGAATAGTTGTTGAGTTACTATGTATAAATTTCAGAATTTATCTATCAAAATAGTTAAAATGTGACCATTTCACTAAGTTAACAGATACAACTTAATCAAAATAGTGAGATAATAAATACTTATTAAAAATCTACATGTCCTTGTAATACAGTCCTTACAGTCCAATGATTAATTGAGATTAATACTCCTACCCAACTAGCAACTTATCCAGTTATCTAGTTCTAGGGAACCTATGGGTTTCCTATCCTTTTGTGCCCATATCTCTAACAACAACAAAAATAAAAGATAACAACCAAGCTCAATGTTCTAATCTTGAGGTTCCAAAGTTTAGTTCTTCGTGACTCCATGTTTTCCCTTCTTAATCTAATTATCTCCAAAAGGTTTAACCTCTAACCCCTATCCAAGATTTCCCTTTATGCATTTTTCCATTTCCTTCCTCCCTCTTGAGAAGATTCCTAGGAAGTCTAAAATATATTAAAATACTATCTAACCCACCGTACATTGATAACCTAACATTTCACTTAGTGACATAAAATATAATCTAATCAAATCAATCTTGATAAGTTTACGAAATCCTATCTTCTATTGATATGAAACTAAATTCCAAATGAAATGTGATTTCCTCTTTTAATTATCAAACATAACTAAATTTCAAATGAAAGTAAATTAATCGCAAATGAAGGTTAAATTTAAATATATACAATTTTAACCTCCTACTACACTCTCCATGCATCAACCCTTAATATTATTACTTGAATCACTAATATATATAGAATGATACTAGTACACGCATACAAGGTATGTTTGTATGCGTAGCTAGCATACACAACTTGCATGTGTATTGATGATAACCATCACCACCTATAATGCATAATTCATGTATGATTATAAGCAAACATGCAAAATAATAATCAAGCAAACACAACATTTAATCATCTTAGTAATTGTCAACTTTCCATGCTTGAGGTGACTGCTATCCTTGTGGCCTTAACAAAATAATGATGTTATTTAATTGAAAAAATTAAATTATTCACAAATAGATAATAATCCATATATCTAGAAAATAAACAATTGAAGCATAAAAACAATACACATATATAATTTACTCCTTCAATTCAACTTCTCATTAACAATTCAAATCTTACAGGAAGACCTCCACAACTATCAAATTAATATTTATATGGTACACCCAAAACAAAATAAATCTACACACTTATTGAGTAAAATTTGGCTCCCAAAACTTAGAAAAGTGTTTTCTATATGACTTGTCCATACAACTATACAAACATGTTTTGTACAAATGTATGTTTCTACTAGTACATATTTGTATGACTCTATAGACTCGTTCGTATGGATTTGTACGACTGTATGGATCTGTGATGTATGAGCTTGCATGTTGTTCTCTTCCTAATTTTTTACTCTAGCTCCTCTCTGGTGCTTTAACATTGCTCCACAAATGAAATAACTCACCTCGCAACAAAACTTGTCTTTGAGTGTGTTAATGCTCGACATCGACATGATTATGAAGTGTCATAACATGACGCCATAGGAAATCCAAATAAATATTTTCACAAGATCATACCATCTATACGATCACGTCGATTTTGATGCCTTTGTCACATTTGTATACCATCTAGGTAGACTGAGCCGTTGGGGAGGAGCGTGGGAGTCATCATGAGCATGAGCACACCAACTTGGCTTCTTTAGGTCTTATTTTTTTATTCTTATGTAGTGTTGATGTATATATTCCCAATGGATGAGCCACATCTCAACCATCACCTTAATGGAAAGCAACATGTTATTACTTTGAGTGCAATATGATGAACATGTTTTTAGTCATTGGTTGTAACTTGAGTAGTTGAGTGGTTAGGAGAAATGAATGTTATGCTTTGTTCAATTCTTATAGGTGACATGTTTGCTCTTATTAAGCTCCTATGAAATGAATAAATGAAATTATGTTTAATGTGGATACGTCAACATGCCAACAACTCAATTTTGGGAACAAAGGTTAAACACTGAAAGCATTCTGTCAAATCATCATAGAAATGCGCAAGTGACCTTGTTCGACTTGTGCCAATGCTGAAGAGCATTTAGCTCTGTACATAATGAGTATAATTTGAGAGAGGTCTAGAAACTTCCATTAGATGCAGAGCCAAATCTCACCCATGGTGTGGATACTTGTAAAAACTATCTCAGAAGAGGTACTGTTTTTAAATTCATGGAACTTAGTGTGAATACGAGCTTCACAAAACACTAGCAGAGAGAGTTTTCCACAACATCTCAGCTTCCTGTTTTATGTGTATATTCATAAATTGCAGTACTCTCCCATGTCAGGAGTATTGTGAAATGCAGACCATCGCAACTATAATGAATAGATTGCCTAATACTGTGTAAAATTTTGTAAGTGTACCAAACAAAAACTCATCTGCATCAAATGCAAGGTGTTTTTCCAATAAAAAATTGTCAAAGAAGATGCTCGTCTGCAACTCGCCCTCATTCGGATGCATGTGAAATACAAAGATATGCACGACTATTGATTTTCCATGGCAACTGAACTTCAACTACTTCATCCTTTTAATTTTACTTTCATTTTCTTTTTTTAAGTTATATATCTCATTGGGCCCTCTTTCAATGTAGTTTCATGTACTTACTTACATGCTCCAAACAAGCATAAAGTATGATGTCTCTACCATTCAAAATATAGGTGGGATGGATCTTCATCTCGTGGAGTAATGTTAGCTAGCTTTAGACATGTATGAAACAGAGGATTGAATTTTTTGAATTTTGTAACATCCCCATATCCCATAATGCATATTATTTAATTTTTTTTTGACTCAAGGATTTTTGTCCTCCTTTCGAAACACAGGGCATGGACGTTAAAAAATCTTTCCATCTTCATTCTCATGGTTAGAAAGCACTGCAACAGTATTTCTGTCATTCACAGATCTCTTTTGCGACCAAAAACACCATTTTTGCACTGGAAATGTTCCTTCCACCCTCCGCTTGTATTTCGGGAATTATAAACTCAAAAGCTCGACGAAGTGAATTTTCAACCTTTCGCCTCTTGTCTCCCGCACTTCCGCTTTCCGTCTGGAACTCGAAAATAGGAAACATAATGTGTGATGAAAATAATTAATGACTCTTTCTCCGTCCACCTCCCGCACTTTCACTTTCTGCCCGGAACTCGGAAATATGAAACATAATGTGCGACGAAAATACTTAATGACTCTTCCACTTGTCGCACTTCCGCTTTCCGCATGGAACTCAGAAATATGAAAGATAACGTGCGACGAAAAATACTTAACGGCTCTTTCGTCTTCCGCCTCCCGCACTTCCGCTTTCCGCCCGGAACTCAGAGATAGGAAACATCATGTGCGACGGAAATACTTAATGACTCTCCACCCTCCGCTTCCCGCACTTTCACTTTCCGCTTGAAAATCAGAAATAGGAAACATAATGTGAGACGAAAAAATCTTAACGACTCTTCTGCTTTCTGCTTTCTGCCCAAAACTCGGAAATAGGAAACTCAACTTTCGACCTTAACCTTTTCCTACACTTTTGTCTTTCACTTTCCGACCTCGAACATCGAAAATCAGAAAGTTATATTATTATTTTTACCTCATAAATTTTATGTGCTTTCGACTTCCGCTTGCCGACCTCGGACTTCGGAATTCGAAAAGTTCACTTTTGCCTTAGAATTTTCTGCACTTTTCCGCTTCTGCTTGACACCTCCCGCAGGTGAATTCCAATAATTGGAAAAACACCCTTCTTCCTTGTTTTCCATTTCTCTTCTCCAATTTCCACCCTTCGCCTTCCCAAGCGGATTTCAATGGGCATAGACGCTAAGTCAGAAGCATTTTGACTTCTATAACAGGCTTCCAGCCTCCTCAGACTTAGGAAAAAATGCATAAGCATACAAGGCATAAACAAGCAAATGTAGAGACATTCATGCACAAATAAACCTCTACTTAATCATCAACAAACATTCAACATGAACATAGAAATTCATCATATTCATGAGTATTCTACATAACCAGTATATTCATCCATAAACATACACATTGCATAAACAAGCATAACATAAATACTTATCTTGATGATTAAGTTGTCATGCAACTAGCTATGTCATTGCAACGTTCAACCCAACCATAGGCTAGTTTGTTCATTAATCTCTTAACACACTGGTACCCCCAAGCTGGGCATGATTTCCATAAGGAACTAGGGAACACAGAATTACACAAAGCCAAAACACAACACACTTTAACACCCATTTTTCCCACAATCTAGGAACAAGGAAAATGCACCTTTAAAAAAAAAATTAAACAATAAAAAATAATTATTAAGTACCATGCTAACTCTCTTATGTTTCCTACGTTCTCACCGTTCCAACTATTTTAAAATAATTTAATATCATATATATATATATATATATATAAAAGGTAACCCTAATTTATAATTACATATTTAATTAATATGCATAACCATCTTTATTTATTTTCCATGCAAACTTTACGCGCATATAACTTACCCATCTTCATAAATTTTAATCTTATTCTTCTTTTGAATATTGAAGATCAAATCAAAAAGATTTTGAACATTGAATATTTTAATCGTATGCATCTTTTGAATATTGAAATATCAAATCAAATAAAAAAGGGTAGAGTTGCGTTCATAGCTCGCCATGGATTAAAAAAAAGCATTTAACCTGACCACAAAAAAATAGTCACGATTACAGAGTATATAATGTAATCACACGCTTCTTAGAATCTAATCGCATCAAAAGAGTAATAATGTTTATGCAAAGAAAAAATAAATATTTGCAACATCAAATCAAATCATGTTCATGTTGAAGATCAAATATCGATTTCCGAATGGAGATGCGCACATCAAATCTTGTGCACGATGATATTTAAATGGATTGAGGGACGAGGAGGAATCCTCCAATAGGGAGTAAACTTTCTATTCGACCATTTGCATCGATTGGATGACTAGCAACGCGTGATGTGAAAGCTCACGCGAGCCAAGTCATCTGATCAGTGCAAATGGTCAAGTAGAAAGGTTACTTCCTCTAATAGTGCAAGGAAACCCAACTTCATTGTAAGAATGCTTAGACATAAATATAAACAATATCAACAGACCAAACCGTTAATGTTTTTATCATGCTTTCACTTGATGCCTATATTTGATGCATAAAATTTCTCAAAGAATTTGATATTAGGATATATGTAAGAGATTATATCTAAACATACAATCTCTAGTTTTGTTGATGACTCGTGTGAGATTGAGAGTCTCTTTATCTCTTTCCTTGAATTCAATTTGCTACAGAGACAAGGCTCTTCATTGTTACACAAGTACCCAGGCCATAAAGAAAGATATGTACTGGACTTTCTTTTATTTAAACCCAGGTTGGGCTATCCTAGCCATGAAACAACACTTTATTTATTTACAGAAATAAAAATCTCAGGCAGCGACTCCCGTGGATTCTCTTTAACGCATTTCAATTCCAATGTTTCAAAATTCCAAGTACTAGTTTCTTGAAAAGTGTTGGCAGATCCATTAAGAATGCACTGAGATTCGTAACAACAGTTTAGCAGATTTTTATCACCAATCTAATTAAGGAGGCAAAAAAGACATATTTTCCAGGATTCCTAGAAACCAAAGTGGAGGTAAAGCCAAAATTACAATCCAATTGAAAAATTAAAAGCATTTCATAATTCTTTAAATACTACTTGTATGAATTGAAAGCTTAATAAAATAACCAGGAAACCATGAACATAGGTATGGTTAAAACAAATTTCATTAATCTAATGCAAATTTCCAATTTGCAAAATGAAGAATATGAAGTCAACAACTACAAAGCCTAATAAAACTAGTGTTTCATTAGTCCACAAATACAGTGAATTGGCCTAATAATAATAGTGAATTCACACCTGCTAATAGTAGTGAATTCATAGAAGTGGACCAACATAAATTTCAAAGGCCAAGCTTGTAACAAAGAAATACGAAAATGTGAGCGCAATATCTATTTGAGATACGCACCGAAATAACCCTCAGTTTCGTAAAGAAGACAGAGAAAGCTAAACAAGAGAGAGCTACAGATGGTAGAATGTTGATTAAGAACCAGATTCTCGTTGTTATTTAGGAGGATAATTTCGGGCTCCGTCTGTGAACAAATCGTGATGAATCAGATAAAACCATCAAGAACCCACTTCCCAAATGGGGTCCCTTACCCCCAAGTGTGTGCCGTTTTTGAAATTTCTCGACATATTTGGAGAAATTCGTTTTCGAACATAGAGGAGTTTTCCGGAAATTGATTGTGGCCGTTTTGGAATATGAATATTATCATCTACAATCAATTGAAATTATTGATTTGAATACCAATCATTTCAAGCTATGAGGAATCGATTATTTCATTAAATAAACCATAGAAAATGCATTAGCATAAGAAAAACATAGATCTATAGGCATTATTATTTGCTTCTAAGTAAAAAAAGAAAACACTGATCTACAATTAAAATACAAATCCAGATCTATAATAAAATACAAACACAAATTTAATATGCAATTCTAGATCTATAATAAAATACAAATTCATATCTATAATGAAATACAAACACAGATCTAAAATACAAATCTATAATAAAATGCAAATGTCAATTCATGGACCTTTAACAAATGCATTTCAACAATCAAAATTGTAATAACAATTTGACAATCTAGAAAAACCCGAGTTTCTTTTAGCAGACTCGTGCCAAGTTCTTTCCGAGGATGCCACACCACGATCTCTGTCAGATTCCCACGAACGTTGATAAGTCCCCAATCACAAGAGATCCACCGGTTGACCTCCATACCATTCCAATGGGTACTCGCCTTCCCCAAGGACCCCCGAGTTGAATGGGGTTGCGGGAAGAAGTACCCTTAGCACGATTAGAGTGTGTAGATTCACTAAGGGGCCTCCCAACCCTGTTCACACATTGATGAACCAAAATCTCCATAGTCACCTTCAAATTCATTTCAGCATTATTTCATCCATCCAATATTAGGGCTAGCATTTTTTTTTGTGCCCAACCCTGCTCGTTTATTTATATCCTTTTTTAGATTCTTTTTGTTTTTCTTTATCATGTAAAATCATTTTATTTATTCTTATTTTGAATTCATCTTTACTCCATTTCAACGGATTTCTGGTCATGTGCATTTATGAAATGTCATATGTATTTATGCAATGCCATATGCATTTATGTAATCTGCTAATTTAGGATTTCTTTCCTTAATTGTTCATAATTTTCATTTACGTGATTCCTACATTTTTTTCTTTTGGTCTCCTATTTTTGTGTGTATGCATTTGTGTTTCTAATTAGAAATTACCTTCCCTATTTCATTTTGCATATGATTCCTTTCCATAATAGTACACTTTCCTTTAGTTTATTACCAATTCATGAATTTCTTATTTAGTTATTAAATATTTACAACTTTGTACTTTAGTAGTTACATTTGTTTATCATGGTGATATCAAGGGTGCCATGAACATCTTCATGCCCTTCAAATATCTCGTTTTCTGTGGTGGAGAGTTAGTACGATGGCTGAGACCATGTTAACTCAGTCTGATCTACATTGTGGAGAGACTCATGGTTACTGAGGAATAAGGCCAAACCTCATTGCGCGCCCCTCAGTTAATCCTCGTGAGTGACTGAGTCTGCGGCCTACCCTCACGACAACATGCCTCTTGCAAGTAAAAGCCTCTCTCGCTTTTCAACCCACCGCATGGAAAATAGGTGCTAATCATATTGGTACTTTCTTCCATACAACCCCATCATCCTTTTGTGGATCAATTGGAAATCATGATCATGTTCCTGCACACATGAAATCCATGTGCATTAATTGTACTATACCATTAATCGAAATATCAATTAAATAAATTATATCACCTGATATTATGTTTGTACTCAAAATGGAATTCATGTGGAATTGACACCACCTTGTATCATTGCGCAATTGGGCCCCTGTCACAGTGGAAAATTTTCAAGCCATCTACCAATATATTGTAAGTAGTGAAAGTTACTTATATCTTTCATTCATGCATTATAAAATCAATAATATCGCATCATATAAATCTATCTACAAAAATCAATTTAAATTCTTAAGTAACCAATGTGACATAGCGATGAATATATATATATATATAAGTCGTTTTAATTCATAGTATTAATTTGGGTCATTTTCACTCAAATGCTCTCAAACAATAACATGTTTTTAACACTGAAATAGTTTGACAAAACAAGGCACTACAATGGTGCATCAATGGTGCATCATATAAATATATTTATAAAATTCCATCTATCCGTGAGTGAGCAAATGCATCAACATAATCAAAGCATATATATATATATATATATATATATGTTGTTTCAGATTATAAAATTTAACCATGTCATATGTGGTCAAATGCCCTCAAACAATAATATAGTTTAGTAATAAAAGAGTCCAACAAAATGGGGTGCTACATACACCCTCTCTTCAAGAAACTTCGTCACGAAGTTTTCAAAACAAGTAAGGAAACTGATGGTGCATTTCAGATGCATCCTCCTCCCAAGTAACTAAGTTGGAACTATAACTATTCCATTGGAATTTTACCTGGTTGACTAATTGAAGCCGAAGCTGTCGAGTTCGCCGATCCAGTATACGGATCGGTTTGGCCATCAAGACCCTATTGTTTGATATCTGCAAGCTACTCAAATTTATAACATGAGAAGGATACGAAATATAATGACGCAAAACAGAAACCTGAAAAACATTATGCATACGACTAAATGATGATGGCAATGCAAGAGGATAGGAGACCGGTCCCAACTTCTCAAGTATCACAAATGGTCCTAAAAATTGTGGTGATAATTTAGCTCCTTTCCAAAATTTAATGAAGTTCTTTTGTGGCCTGACTCGTAGGAATACTTTATCACCTACTTCATAACTCCGATCAATTCTATGTGCATCTGCATATCTTTTTTGTCTATCATGTGCTTCCTTTAACCGTGCACGAATAGTTTTCATCTGTTCTTCCATCTCTTGGAACAATTCTGGTCCTACAAGGACCCTATCTTCGAGACGATCCCAACTCAATGAGTTTCTACTTGGCCTCCCATATAAAAATTCAAACGGTGCCATCTTAATAGAGATTTGATAACTATTGTTGTAAGCAAACTCAACCAATGGTAGATACTCCTCCCAACGCTTTTGTTGATCCATCACATACATACATAAAATGTATTCCAATATTTGGCTCACCCTTTCAGTCTGACCATTCATCTCAGGGTGATATGCAGTACTAAAATTTAGTTGTG
Source organism: Pseudotsuga menziesii (assembly GCA_001517045.1). Lineage (NCBI taxonomy): Eukaryota > Viridiplantae > Streptophyta > Pinopsida > Pinales > Pinaceae > Pseudotsuga > Pseudotsuga menziesii. Next base: position 74,951 of record LPNX011068590.1, on the reverse strand, counting down.
TCCCCAAAGCTCCTTAGAAACTTGTCCAAAATATTCCAATGGACACTGACCCTCTATCTGAAATTATCTTGTGAGGTACACCATGTAACCTCACAACTTCATTTATAATTACTTTTGCAATCTCTGGTGCTTGATAGGTAGTCTTTATAGGTACGAAATGCACACTCTTAGTTAAACTATCTCTTTACAGGTACGAAATGCACACTCTTATTTAAACTATCTCTTTATAGGTACGAAATGCACACTCTTAGTTAAACCATCCACGGCCACAAAAATAGAGTCACATATTCTTGCTATCATTGGTAACCCAACTATAAAATCCATTGATATAAATTCCCATTTTGACTCTAGGATTACATGTGGTTGTAGTAATCACGTTGGATGCCTATGCTAAGCCTTGAACAATCGACATTCTAGGCACCTTTCCACAAAGCTAACTACATCCTTCTTCATTCCGCTCCAGTAAAATAACGGTTTTAAATCTGCGTACATCTTCTTAACCAAGAGGTGAGCCATATACACAACCCTATGAGCCTCTGACAAGATCAAATCTTGAACTTCTTCATACGACGGTACATAAATTCTCTTGTTATATCGCAATAGTCCATCTTCTTCAAACACATACCCTTCATACTTTGGACTCTTCACTACTTCAATTTCTAATTTGGTCTTAACCTCTCTATACCACTCATCTTCCAATTATAATTTCAATATCTTTTCCCGTAAATTTGTCTTTAAGGGCACTATGGAAAAGATACAGGGCCTTTGACTTAGAGCATCCGCCACCTTATTCATCATCCCCTTGATGTACGATATTTCAAAATCATACTTGCTCATTAATTCAGACCACCTCTTCTGCCTAGCATTGAGGTCACTTTGGGTAAAGATATATTGTAACCCATGGTGATCTGTCTTTAACTCAAATTTCCTTCCTACGATATAATGTCTCCATAAACACAAAACATAAACCACAACGGAAAGCTATAAATCATGTGTTGCATAGTTCTCCTCATGAGGTCCAATTTTCCTTGAAGAATAAGCTATCACCCTACATTCCTACATCAAAACACCTCCTAGGCCTTCTTTTGATGCATCTATACACACTAAGAAATATTGATCAATATCTGGTACCTTAAGAATTGGAGTTGTTGTCAACAACTGCTTAAGCTTTGCGAATTCCTCCTCACATCATTCTCTCCATATAAACTTCTTGTTCTTCTTCTATAACTCTGTAATTGGGCTTGCAATTTTTGAGAATCCTTCTACAAATATTCTATAATACCCTGCTAATCCCATAAAACTACGGACCTCATGCACATTTGTCGGTGCTGGCCATCCCAAAATGGCCTCAATCTTTGTGGGATCTATAGATATTCCATCCCCGGTTATAACATGTCCTAAATAATGAATCTTTGACTGGAAGAAGGAACACTTTGATAATTTAGCGTATAGCTTGTGCTCTCTCAAACATTGCAATACAAGTCTCAAATGCTCTTCGTGCTCTTCTTGCGTCCTTGAGTAAATAAGGATGTCATCTAAGAATACTTGCAAAAATTTATCCAAGTACTCTATGAATACACTATTCATCAAGCTCATGAAAACTACAGGTACATTCATCAACCCAAATGGTACTATGACAAACTCGAAATGTCCATATCGAGTCTTAAATGTAGTCTTTGATATGTCTTCTTCTCTAATTATTAATTGATGATATCCTAACATTAGATCTATTTTTGAAAATATCATTGCCCCTTTCATCTGATCAAATCGATCGCCAATTCTTCATAAGGGATATTGATTCCTTATGGTTGCTTTACTCAATTGACGATAGTCAATGCAAAGTCTCCATGACCCATCCTTATTCTTCACGAATATCACTGGTGCTCCCCAAGGTGATGTACTAGGGCGAATGAAATCTAAATCTAAAATCTCTTGAAGTTGTATCTACAATTCTTGTAATTCTGGGTGTTGTCATACGATAGGGTAATCTAGATATAGGTTCGGTTCTTGACTTAAGTTCGATAGTGAACTCAAGCTCCCTCTTATGTGGTAATCCGGGTAATTCTTCCGGGAATACATCAGAGAACTGAGACAGTATGGGATGTTGACTTACAACGACTGTGTCTTTCTTGTTATTCATCACTACCACTACATACAACTCACATCCCTTACGTATGCTTTTCTTCAATTGCAATGTTGAAATAAACCTTAATGATACCCCTCTTTTAGTCCCTATTATGATTCTCTTATGCCTAAAATCATCTATGAATATTATCTTTTTCTCCTTACAGTCTAACACAGTTGAATGTGTTTCTAACCAGTCCATCCCTAAGATAACATCATAGGATCGTAATACTGTAGCATAAAGGGATACTTTTGTAACACACACGCCCAAGTCTACTTCACAATCCTTGACCAATTCTCCTACTCTTTGAGTGATACCTGATGCAATTTTGATTATGTTAAAATCATCTTGCTTGATTGTCATCACCTTACATCTAGACAATGATCCATAATAAATCAAACTTTCAGTTGCTCTTGGGTCTACTAAAAGAGATAGTTTCATACCGTTTATTTTACCTGTCGTCTCTAGCACGGTGGACTGATGTTCTTCCTGGTGGTTGTTGACTGCAGCATGGATTCGATGTGCCTTGCCCAAGTGTCCAACTGTAGTCTGTCCCTTTCCATGACTATAATATCTCTTGGCTTGTGTACAATCTCTCTGGAAATGTGGTTCTCCACACGTCCAACACCCCCCCTTTGGGGCCTGCCTCTGGACACTCGATTGAGTAAAAGTAGATCCACTACTATACTAGGGGTGTTGCACTACTGGATTTCCACTCTGATATTGTGACTGCACTACTGGTTTCTTATATGATGGTATCTGTCCACCAGGTGCACATCTCTGACTCCCTGTTGTGGGACTCTTAAATGAATCTTGACGTCCAATCACTAGTCTCGAAGCACTAGTTGACTGCACTCTTGGTATGTGTACCACTGCTCCTGAAGATCGAGGTGGTCGAGGCTTCCCACCTCCTATAAGCTCTTCCTCAACTATGATAGATTTTTGCACTGCTTCGTACAAGGTACGTGGCATTAAAATATGTACCTTTTCCCTTATGTTGAAGTTAAGTCCATACATAAATTTATTAACTCGCAACTTCTCTGTACTCAGATGTGGAGCATATCTCAATAGTTCCATGAATTTAGATTCATACTCTAGGACTGATCGACATCCTTGTCTCAAGGAGTTGAATTCATTCAACTGCCTTTTAATAAACTCTTCAGAAAGGTAGCATTCATGAAAACGCTCTTCAAGTATTTCCCAATAAACCTCTATTATTTTAATCCCAAGCTGCGGCAACAAGGTCTTCCACTAGAGCAATTCACTTCCCTTAAGTTGCAATATAGCCATTCGCGCTTTCATGTTTGAAGTATAATCACGTAATGCAAAGCACATGGACATGTTCTCGAGCCATGCCTCGACTGCAATGCCATCAGGTGCGCCCAAAATTATGGAAATTTCACTTTCTCAAGTTCCCTTTGAACAATTTCCCTCGGTGGTTGTTGTGATCATTCTACAGGTGCTGAGGCATGTCTATTCTCTCGGTCTAGGAAACTAATCAACGCGTCAAACATCCTCTTAAATTAATGCATCATATTCATTACTTCACCTACAGGTATATGGGTTGGTTCTTCCACTGATGGTGGAGAACGTGGGGGCGAAGGCTGCAAAGGAGGTGGTGCACTATGCCCCCTAACCCCTCTACCTCTCCTTCCTCTTCTTCTCCTAGCATCCATGCTTCCTGAGTTTGCAAAGTGAATAAGTTATGCATTAGTTTCCAAACACTACATAACAAATAAAAAAATAGCTTAAAGAACAATGAGCCCAAGGTCCTAGAGCTAGAACCATGCTCTGATACCATCTGTAACACCCATTTTTCCCAAAGTCTAGGAACAAGGAAAAATGCATATATATATTTTTTGAAAATTAAACAATCATAAATAATTATTAAGTACCATGCTAACTATCTTATGTTTCCTACGTTCTCACCGTTCCAACTATTTTAAAATGATTTAATATCATTTNTAAAAGATAAAAATTTATGAGAGGTTTGATATATATATATATATATATATATATATATATATATATATATATATATAAGAGTATATCTAAGGATAATCATACTTTATAATTACATATTTAATTAATCTGTATAACCATCATTATTTATTTTCGATGCAAACTTTACGGGCATATAACTTACCCATCTTCATAAATTTTAATTGTATGCTTCTTTTGAATATTGAATATCAAATCAAATAAAAAAGGGTAGAGTTGCGTTCATAGCTCACCATGGATAAAAAAGGCATTTAATCTTAAAAAAAAAACAATAGTCAGGATTACAAAGTATATAGTGTAATCACACACTTCTTAGAATCTAATCGCATCAAAAGAGTAATAATGTTTATGCAGAGAAAAAAAATATTTGCAACATCAAATCAAATCATGTTCATGTTGAAGATCAAATACTGCTTTCCCAATGGAGATGCGCACATCAAATCTTGTGCACATTGATATTTAATTGGATTGAGGGACGAGGAATCCTCGAATAGTGCCAAGAAACCCAACTTCATCGTAAGAATGCTTAGACATAAATATAAACAATAACAACCAACCAAAAAATTAATGTTTTATCATGCTTTCACTTGATGCATATATTTAAGGCATAAAATTTCTCAAAGAATTTGATATTAGGATGTATGTTAGAGATTGTATCTGAACATACAATCTCTAGTTTTGTTGATGACTTCGTATGAGATTGAGAATCTCTTTATCTCTTTTCTTGAATTCAATTTGCTACAGAGACAAGGGTCTTCATTATTATACAAGATCCCAGGCCATAAAGAAAGATATGTATTGGAATTTCTTTTATTTAAACCCTTAGTTGCATAGGTTGGGTGATCCCAACCCTGAAACAACACTTTATATATATATATATGTTGTTTTAGATTATAAAATTTAACCAGGTCATTTGTGATAAAATGCCCTAAAAAATAATACAGTTTAGTAATAAAGAGCCCAACAAAATGGGGCGCTACAAACACATAGTCAAGCCAACACATACTTGGGTTTCACATGCTACTAAGGCAACAAGCCAAACAACCGATGAGTTACTTAAACTTACTCAACCAAGCCAACATTCACAACAAAACATAGTCAAACCAACCTATAGTTGAGTTTCTCAGACTGATAAGGCAATGGAAAGGTAGAATTGCTAAGCTAGTGAGCTCAACCACATAGATATGGACTCCTACACAATATCTAGCCTAGATCCTCAATACCTACACCACCCGGCACAAGGAAGTATTCCACTCACTGCTACAGAGTTCCCTCTGTCCATACCTTCTCGTCCAGTGCTCTTCAGGGTGTGCAGAAAGGATTTACTAGCCCCTCTTGATTTGTCAGTGAGGTTCCTCTCTTCTGGGCCTCTTCCACTCCTTGGTCTTCAAACCAAAATAGGGATGCACATCACAACGATCCAAAAGGAAAAAAACAACACACAGGATTCACTCTGTAACACAGAGAAAAACATGGTCTCCTACCAATCTATGGTTCAGGATAACACTGCAACACATGAACCATTTTCTCAGCAAAGGGAAAAACAATTACAGAAAAGTGTAGCAACACTCTTCTCAACCTGAAAACGCTTTGCGACTCTCTTGATAAAAAACACATACCCCTCCATGAACGAATGGTCGAATGATAGAGTGAATCACAACGTTCAGATCAAAACTGGGTTGGCAGACTGGGCACACATTCACGTGGTTTTCTTGATGCAGAAGCAAGAACACAGATTTCCAAACTGCAGACTTGCAGGCTTGCTCAGTCAAGCAATCAGAATGCCATGCCTTGCTTTGCCCAAGGCATTAACTGCCTCATCCAACATCTGGAATAAATTAATGATTGAGGACAGTGGAAAAAAAGGGAAGCTGAGGTTTCATGGGTTTCCTCATTGACATATGATCACACCCTATTGGATTAGGGAGTTTGACTGAATCCCCACCCTATCCCTTGTGGAATCATGCCCCTATATCTTTCACGTTGCAGTTCCATAGCTAGCTGTGTTATTTAATTAAATTGTGCATATTTACATGCTATATCAAATATATTTATTGTGCTTGACTTAGCACTATCACCATAGGTATCAACCTTGATCACCTATGCACAAACACTAAATCAATGGCAGGTCCTTGGCCTTGGCCTTGAGCTCCTCGCCATGATTTAATTATAACATATACATCTTATACAATTCAATACCATGGGGTCAAAACCTGGTTGTTACATTACCCTCCCCCTTCAACAACACTGTCCTCAGTGCTTTACAAAATTAAACAAAAATGCTATACTGGCTTGCCCTCAGCGCTCCACAAAATTGAACAAGAATGGATGTGCCAATTGCACGGAATCCTCCAGCTCCCATGTAGCCTCTTCAGGACTGTAGTGCTCCCACTGCACCTTTACCTGTCCAACAACTTGATTTCGGAGCACTGTGACCTTCATGTCGAGGATGTGCAATGGATTGGTTTGGAACTATCCCTCGGGTTCCACATGAATCACATCCCAATTTATCACATGGTTAGGATCATGTACATATTTCTTAAGCAAAGAAACATGAAAAACATTATGATCTCTAGTGCTAGTAGGAAATACAATTCTATATGAAACTGACCCTATTCTTTCAAGCACTTCAAATGACCCACATTATCTAGGTGACAACTTAGCACAATTTCCAAGCTTCAAGGAAATATTCCTTGCCATCACTCTGAGATAAACATGATCCCCAACACTAAACTCTCTGACCACCCTATGCTTATCTGCATAGATTTTCTATTTGTCCTAGGATGCTTTCAGATTCTTCCTGATCCTTGCAACATCCTGCTCCATCTCCCTGAGGAATTATGGGCCAAGCACAATATTGTTCACTGGATTATCCCAAGTCACTGGTGTCCTACACCTTCTTCCATACAAAGCTTCATAAGGACTCATCCCCAAGGATGCATGATGTCCATTATTATAAGCAAACTCTACCAAGTGTAAATAATCCTCCCACTTGGTTGGTTTGTCCATCACATACATGCGAAGCATGTCTTCCAACACTTGATTTACTCTCTCTCTCTCTCTGTCCATCAATCTGAGGATAGTAGGTAGTGTTGAAGTTCAACTTTGTACGCAATCTGCAAACAGACCCTTCCAAAAATTGGTAGTGAACTTAAGATCCATGTAAGATACTATTGCCTTAGGAAATCCATGCAATCTGAAAAATATTGTTCATGAATAGTTTTGCAATGGAATCATTATTATAAGTGAAATTGACCGGTATAAAATGTGTTTCCTTTGTCAACTTTTCCACCACAACCATGATGGAATCACGTTGTCTCTAAGCCATTGGCAATCTTGTAGTAAAATTCATGGAAATAACTTCCCATTTCCATTTCAGAACCGTAAAAGGCTGCAACAAACTTGTTGGGTGTTGATGCCCAACCTTCACTTGCTGACATTTCATGCACTTCAAAATATATTCAGCTATGTCCTTTTTCATTCCTGAATAAAAATACTTCCTTCTGGCTGTAGCAATGGTCTTCTGATATCCCGGGTGACCAGAATATGGAACTTGATGGATTTTATCCATAACAATTCTCCTTAAATCGACTACATTTGGAATATAAATTCTATTTTTATAAGTAAGAGGTCCACCTTCTTCCAATTTATATCGCTCATACCTCTTCTCGAGACTTTGCTGCTGCAATTTGTCCTTGATCTGCACATAACTTTCATCTTCAGTAGTATGAATAACAATATGCTGTCTCAAATATGACTAGCAAATACTAAGAGATGCCAAGTGTATTTCATGCACCTTTCTACTGAGTGCATCAACCACTTTGTTTTCTTTTCCTTTTATGTGTTTGATTTCAAAATCAAACTCACATAAAAACTCCAGCCATCTAGATTTCCTAGCATTTAGAGTTGGATGATCAAACAAATACTTCAGACCACAATGGTCTGTCCTTAACTCAAACTTTCTGCCCATTAAGTAATGCCTCCACATCTTGAGATCATGTACTATGGCTGCAAGTTCTAAATCACGAGTGGCATATTTCTTCTCATGATCCTTCAACTTCCTTGACTCATAACATACCACGTGGTTGTCTTGCATAAGAACTCCTCCAAGTCCTTGACCACATGCATCAGTACACACCACAAAATCTTTCTCTGGGTCTGTAATTTTCAAAACTGGTGCACTTGTGAGAAGATTCTTCAACTGCTGGAAGCTTTCTTCACACCTTGGTGTCCATTCAAACCTCATCCCCTTCTTTTGCAAAGAAGCGATGGAATGTGCAACCTTGGAGAATCGGTCAATGAATCTCATGTAATAACCTACAAGGCCCATAAAAGATCTTACATCTGTGACATTTATGGGGGTTAGCCAATTCATAATGGCTTCAATCTTTTCAGGGTCCACAAAAATTCCTTCATCTGAGATAATGGGTCCCAAATAATAAATCATATCCTTAAAGAAGTCATACTTGCTCAACTTTGCATACAACTTATGCTCCCTTAGCAATTGCAATGTCAATATCAGATGTTCTTCATGCTCTTCCTCATTCTTAGAGTAAATAAGAATGTCATCAAGGAAAACAAGAACAAACTTGTCCAAATACCTGCTGAAGACACTATTCATAAGGCACATAAATGTAGCTAGTGCATTTGTGAGACCAAATGGTACCACTACAAACTCATAAGTCCATACCTTGTTTTGAAGGTTGTATTATGAATATCTTCATCCTTGATTCTTACCTGATGGTAACCAGACCTCAAGTCAAGCTTGGAAAATACCTTTGCTCCTCTAATTTGATATAAGAGGTCATCAATTCGAGGCAAAGGATATTTATTCTTCACAGTGAATTTGTTCAACTGTTTGTAATCAATGCACAGACTGAGTTTTCCATCTTTCTTCTTCACAAACAGAACTGGTGCTCCCCAAGGAGACACACTCGACCTAATATACTTCTTTTCCAACAACTCTTGCAGCTGCATATTCAGCTCTAGCATTTCTGGTGTGCTCATTCTGTAGGGTGTCTTGGACACTGGTGTTTCTCTTGGCACAAGTTCAATTGTGAAATCAATGTCCCTCTTTGGAGGAATCCCTGGAATTTCATCAGGAAAAACATCCCTGAATTTGTGCAAAACATGAAAGTCCTCCAAACTAGGAGCTTCATTCTCTGCTGCCTCCAAAACATGGGCTGCATACAATGATCAACCTTTTCTATAGAACTTCTTCACATGGGGGTGTCACTTAGTGACCAATACGATATCACGTTCGTTCATATTGGGGGGTTAAAAATAAAAAAAATTCTAAACCAAATATCGGTGCTATATTAAGGGTAAAAGGGTTTATTTATTTATTATATAAATATCCAATATCATGGGGCATATTTTATTGCAAATGTTTGCCCGTGCCTCTGCCATATGCCTACGTGTTGCATAGCGTTTTTTTCCACCATTTTTTCGGATTTGGTCGTGGGTTTGTGGTGGGTTTGCAGTGTTGGAGGAAGGCAGTTTCTCTGGTGCATAGCAGTGTTGGAGGAGGGCAGTTTCTCTGGTGCATAGTAGTGTTGGAGGAGGGTAGTTTCTCTGGTGCATAGCAGTGTTGGAGGAGGGTGGTTTCTCTGGTGCATAGCATTTTTTTCCACCATTTTTATGGATTTGGTCAGGGGTTTGTGGTGGGTTTGTAGTGTTGGAGGAGGGCAGTTTCTCTAGTGCATAGCAGTGTTGGAGGAGGGTGGTTTCTCTGGTGCATAGCAATGTTGGAGGAGGGCACGCATAGGGTTTCTTTGGTGTAGTTTTGGAGGCAAAAATTTTCCCATGCCTTTTCCATATGCATGCGTGATTACTGCATAGCATTTTTCCACCATTTTTTGGTTTTGGTGGGTTTGCAACACATTGGAGGAGGGAACGCATAGCCACTGCATAATAGTGTTGAAGGTAAGGGATACTGTGTTTTTATACACTGTCTGGTCTAATTCTTTTTCTTTGGGTACATTGTCTAGTCTAATTCCAAGTGGTACACTGTTTGGTCTAATTCTTTTTCTTTGGGTAAATATGGGCTTTTAAAAAAATCCTCTAGATTCAAAGCATTTGACTCAAGCACAGGTCCTCCATTCTATTGTGTTCAATGTTATTTCCTGAGCTTTGGTGGTGATGATAGGTTAGAGTTTCATTGACCGTTCTTACATCTCCAAGTATTCTAGTAGTTAATCCTCTGATTAAAAATGCCACTTAATTCTTTTCTTTGTTGGGGCTCTGTTCCACATAGCTTAGTCCTTTATATAACTTCTGTCAGGGTATTTGGCAATTTCCAGAGGCAGAAGGGAATGTCCATATCTATTTAATTCACTTGTTAAAGTGCAGGTTCTAGCGCCATTTTTTTAATCTTCCATCGACATTCATCAAAGGAAGTGAGTAGTAATCATTAACATAGTTTTTGCAATTCATAGTAGCTTGCATGATCCATATTTATGTGAGTAGTAATCATTAACATTGTTTTATTTCAATTCACAATCGATATTCATCAGCCTTTGGTGGCAAACACAGTTTCCTTCCTCTGCTGTGTGTCCTTTTCTTTCGATGATCTACTCTAGATAATAATTCAAGAACATTTTCTTCTTCAATGCATATATTTATCTTTATTCGATTATCTGATCTCTTTGGTAGAGTTGATAACCCTGCATTATTCTTCTTCAAGAGCTTTATTTTCTTCTTCAGAATGGAATTCTGATGCAAAGAAGTGTTTGGAACTATCCTAACTTCATTGTCTTTAGTCACAAACGTAGAAAGCACATGATCTTTGACATTAGGAACATAATTTTCATGAATATTTTCAAAATCTTTTTCACCCTTCAAATTTTCTTTACAGCGGGGGGAATAGAAACACCCTTACTTAACTAACCAACCAAGCACCAATTGACAAACTTTGCAGCTTTTGAAATGCAATTTTGTGAAGGAAATTTGTTTCCTGCACAAGAGAGTAATTTCAGGCTTTGATTTCCAGCCATTTGAGGCTTATGTTTCAGCCCTTGTAGTGAAAATTTTCTTATAGGTAATACCAAAATAAATCTAGCCCTGAAAAAGTGAAATTTCTTATGTTCAGAGGAATTATTGTAGCAATTAGCGGCTACGCTTGAAGTACTTATACTAACATGGATTTCTGTTATTGTAACTATCCATCAATTCCTTAAATTCAATTAACAATCAAGTATACAGAAAGAGTTTAAGGAAAACCTGTTTTTTTTAGGTCCAATGCTTTGGGCTGCTAATGCAATTCCCATCATTAGAGATAGTGAATAGATGAGAAGACTAGGTTGGAGAAGAGCATTAGATTAAACCAAGATCATAAACCAACTATATATAAGAGAGTTGAGCTATTAAAATAGTAGAAGAGGTTAGTTTTGCCAAGATGTCAGATTGGTAGACCATTTATTGTGAGATCATTATTGTACATCCCCTTTAGTAGTTAACTTAATCAGAGAAGTCAAAGAAGAGGATCCCAATAGGAAATCTAAATACATGAAATCGAATAGGGAAATTGAAGAATATAGTTGCATGTATTTTCTGGATGTATTGGACACTAATAAGGACGATGGGTTTTTATCACATCAAGTATACTGGAAAAAGATGCATATAGGTAGGTATCTGAACACTAACTCACATCACCATCCTACACAAAAAATTTGGTGTCATAAGCACACTTGATGTAGGAATATAATTCATGATACACAGCTCTGCAATCCTAGTGAGAAAAACCCTTACTAAAACTGACTAAACACCTCTCAAAATAGTGCACTGTTTAGACTCAGAAACCTAGACTATACTCACTAGTGCAAACACTACATTAAATGGAAAAAATCCCAACAATGGATTGTTATGTGTTAATCTGCATAAATATTAGAATTTTGGAAATTGTAACATCATGTAGATAGTAGCACTAGATCACACATAAATTTTATTACTCAGATAAGAAGTTACAAAACCAATAGATAAAAAATGAATGTCTCACACACTTGCCATGCCTTTCTTTTATAGACTATTAAAAACTATATGGTTTACAAATATAACTTCTCCAATGGCGTGCCTAGATTAGGAGAAGAAACCCATAACCCATCTAGTGTTGTGCCTCAATTAAGAGAAGAAACCCTAACCCCAACATAGCCCTCCCTATATAGATAATGTTGCCTAAATTAGAGCACCCACTAAAGAAAACTAGATGCATCTTATTTCTTGGAGATAATGCCTTACCTAATTATGGATATTTCTTGATCCATGTGCCCCATCTAAACATAGAACACCAACTAACTAAAGATCAGAAAGGCATGTTCTAAATATGGAAAAAGTTAAAGTAACCCTGCTTCGGAGGATAGCACATGCATGCTGTAATTTTTAAAGCATGTATGCGCCTCTAAAGGAGAATGACATTTGGAGCAGGAAGGTAAAGCCAACACTGCTTTGCAAGAAAGGTGTTCACCAAACCAAGGCACTCCCTTTTTCATCTTGATTTTCTAGAATCTTCAATGTGTACTCCCCTTGTTCAATGAAGACTTAGTCAACAACTGCATGCTTATAATCAATTATTGATTCCAAAGTGGGCATACTTCTCCATCATAGCATCTCGCCATACCTGTGCTTCAGCTGCTTTCTCACTGCTAGAAACCTCTATATCAATGATAGAAGATGTTAGTGCAACATGCGTCGAAAACTTCTTAGGAAGAATACTCACCTGGAATGTAACTTTAGGTGTTGCCACTTGTTTCTATTCCTCCTGCATTCTCAACTTCCTAATTGAACTTATTAGCACTATAGGGATCTTGCCAATTTGAATATCATTTTTCTTCTTCTAATCAACTTTTGGGACATGAAGCTTATCTCCCACCTCAAATTCTACCGGAGGTTCCTGTAACCTAGAGGACCTTCCATTCTCATCAAATATAACATCTCAACTTACCATTGTCTTCTATCATGTGGAATATAGATCCAATGAGCTTTGGAGGTCTCACAATAACCAACAAATATATCCATGATGCTTGAAGGTTCAAACTTAGTCCTATTTTCATCAAGCAGACATGGATATAAACATGGAAACCAACTACACCAAAGTGTGATACTTGAGGCTTATCACTAGTGAAGGCTTCCTTGGATGTTCTATTCTTCAATATCTCGTGAGGCTATTTAGAATATAGATCATTGAGTTGCATGCATCTACCCATACACATAGGAATGAGTCCATGACATGGGTCATTGCTTTTGTATTATCAATGATAAACCAATCCTTCCTCTCTGCAATTAGAATTCAATCTCATGGCGCACGACATTTCTCTGGCTTGCCCCATTTAAGGTATATCCACTCAAATTATTTCATCTACCCAGAAAAATCAAATTTGGAACAGGTACAGTTGTGATGCAGAGTATGTATCTTCCACTGGTCCCAAATCTAGGGAGTATCTATGTGTCCCAAAATGTAACAATCTTGCATGATATTTAAGGTCCATGTTCCATGACAATTTTAGTGAACAACTGTATAAGTGGAGGTAGCAAAGGAAGACTACAGAGACTACTCGGACGAGGTTTGCAGATGCTCTCAAAAACTTAGATGAGTTTTGGATGCCAAGGCATTGAGGATTTGTGGAGCGTTAAAACTTGGGTCATGCAGCTTTGTGTGAGTCATTTATATGATCTTTTAACAACACCTATGTGTGTTTAGTGGAGCAAAGAGGAACTTCCTGTTTAGGCCCTTTGAAGTATTTGTAATAACAGTTTATTACTGTGTATCTGAATCATATTAAGAGTTTTCAAGTGTATTTTCTGAGAGTAGTTTTCTGTGAAAATATTTTTTCATTAAATTAATTATCTTTCTTTGTTTACTTTGGGCCTATCCCCCATTATCTGTATCATTTTGGTATCAAAGAAAATAGATCCCTACAGGATTCAAAGAGGAAAATCATTTGATGAGTTGTAACCATGATTAATATTGATAATTCTAAATACCATTTTGGCATGAACTTGAAGCAGGGAAAAATAATGTTTTAGTGACCCACAATCCAGATGTCCCTATCAACAGGGAATACAGTGGTTTTGTTGAAGGCTATGGCAATACTACATAAATATGTTGAAGTGGGAAACAACATAGCACATAAAGATAGATCAGCCCTTGATAGCAAACCCTAACCATAAAGATAAATTAAATAAAAACATTGAGAGCAAACCTTGATAATAATATATTACAGTTCAAGAGAATATCTTGACATAAGGATAGATCAAACCTTGAGCAGGAATGGGGTTTATGCTTTTAGCCATTAGGTGTTTATGGTTTTTTAAGTTTTTCATTAAAAACAATTTTTGGGGGGATCAATGGGTCAGAGATGCATTGGAAGTTTCAGGAATTGTTTGATTTTTCATAGGATTCGTTTCATTGGACCGGGATACGTTTCATTCTACAAGGGATACATTTCCATGATGGATCCTAGGAGTATCCGATCCAGATACGTATCGGATCCGCGGATCCTACACACTGGGGTGGTGGATCCGGTAACATAGCTTTCATTGATACATGATCTGTATTTCCATGATGGGTGGTGGACAATGGACATTCTTGGGGGTGTCCTTGAAGGGTTTTGTACATCCTTAGGGAAATGGGGTATGTTCTCCACATCCCCAGGAATGCCTTGCCAAAAAAAGGTATGCCTTAGGGGTGTCTAGGTACCCCCAAGAACAACAACCCTACAAAGGCGCCAAAAAAGGCCAGTTTTGGTTGTTGGAAAAGCACAAGCCCATTGGCATAAGTTTTACCCATGCACTGACCACTTATGAAATTTTGATCATCATAGTTTAACTGTTTACAGCTTTGTTCATTGTGATCCTTGTCATCCAGTGCACTCTCCAAATCATCCTTTTCGCCAAATCACTCTACCCAAAAGGATACAACAAAGACACTCAAAACATTTAAGTGAATGGTAAAAACCCATTAATATTCCCATGCATTCCTTGAAGAGAGGGCAATTCTTGTCCATATTGGTGTTGGTTCATTGATGACGTTGTACATTGTTATGACCATTCATTGTTTAAGCTTAATGAATATGCATGCACATCCTATGAACCATACAAATTGGACATATTTCCACAAGATCACTTCCATCTACGTCATACACTCGGCGTATCCCTAAAGAAACTATAGCAATACCCAATGTGTCTCAACATAGAAAAAAGTATGGGTTATCTTATACTTGATAAGAATATTTTCATGGACTGGGCATTGGGGAAGTATGTGTATTTGGAATTTTAACCGTGTTTCTTTGTATAACTTGCATATCCATTCTTACCATTGCTTATCAACATAGTCAACCCCATTGGTGTGCTAACAATTGTCAGAAAGATTGCTTATCTAGCTGAGAGTCTAATGTAGCTTTCGAAGTTGTTCTGCTTTCTTAACAATGTGCATGCCCTTTAGTAGAAAGCTGGAATGCACTCAAAATCAATAGCTTTCTTTGTAATTCTCAAATGGGCATCTATCGCACATGTCACATTGACACACATATTTCTTATTATGAAGTCCATCCCAAGCCTTAAATACAGTGGCATGAAATCCTTCAAGCTGGACAACACTTTGAAGCTTAGAAGATCCTTTCAAACTCATAAGTTATACAATAACACCCAGTTCTTTTGTATGAAGCTCGTCTAAAGCCATTAATATGGAGCTCAAAATGACTCAAACCCAAAATTATTGTGAATCCCAAAAGCTCCTCAAATGCTCGAAATCACTTAAAACCAACGACCCTCACTCAAAGTTCAAAATTCCTGTAGAGACATACTCATTCAAAGCCCTCGAATCAAATCTTTGAGGGAGTCATAATCAAATAGCATGTGGTTTGAAGCTAAAAAAACACACAGGCCCAATTATGTCATGCAATGGATTTAACTATTGATGTTATCTTTAGAAGAGGGAGGGGAGCAAGCACTTAACATCTAAAGCTATGAATTTAAATATTTTAGTTTTAAACCACTTTGAGCTTTATATAAGAGCTTTGGGTGTTAATCTCTTCAATAACTAAATTCCCTAATGTGAAATTGCTTACATTGAGCTTCTTAGTTGATCATGCAAAAGGATTGTTGTCCAGGATCAAGGAGGGAGATGATCACTTCAGCACTTGGAACTATTAAATTTTCTTATTCATGATAGCAGATCTGCACTAAGTTTTTAACCTACATCTGAAACATAAAATGTTAAGAAATGCCAATAAAAAATTCAGATTTTTTAAGACTAAAAGCATAGAAGTATAGATTAGGAGTGTAGACACTGCAGAAAAGAATTTAAGATCAATCCAACAAGTGATGGAGTGAAGTTCTGAGAAACACTAAATCTGCAATCAGAAAACAACAAGCTAGAAATTTGTAGCAGCAATCACATAACTTTTCATTAACACTGAAAGAATAATTGCAATGATTGCTTGTTTGATAATGCACCCTACATCTCTTTTGATAGAATAAGAGAGGGTCTGTGTTGCATACAAAAATGTCAATAAGGGATACTGTGTTTTTATTTCATTTCCTTCACCTGGAATGGCAATAGGAATATCCAGAGGGAATTTCCTTTACCTGGAATACCCAATATCATGGGGCTAATTGTCATATCCAGAGGCAATTTGTGGATCTGAAAAACCTAGTCTATTGTCTTGACTATTGTATGTGGAAATATGACTATTGAGTACTTAACAACGCCTCTGTCATACTGGCCTTTTTTTTAATCCAAATAGAGTAAGCCGAAGACTTTTACTGACTAGAAAGTGACTAGAAAATCACTTGATCCAATTGTCATTGATTCCAACTGTGATTTTCATAATATCATCTCTATCAACCAATTTTGCATGCAATATTTGAGCTTTTGCAGGAGAGCCTTGTTTTTTCTACTGTGTAGGTCCATCTACGACCAATATGTCTCCTTTAAAAATAGTTTTGGGTGTCGTTGTGATTAGTTCTATAATAGTTGCAGGTTCTGGTGCCATTTTTTTTAATCTACCATCGACATTCATCAAAGGAAGTGAGTAGTAATCATTAACATAGGTTTTGCAATTCATAGTAGCTTGCATGATCCATATTTATGTGAGTAGTAATCATTAACATAGGTTTTTGCAATTCACAAACGATATTTATCAGCCTTTGGTGGAAAACATAGTTTCCTTCCTCTGATCTGTGTCCTTTTCTTTCGATGATCTACTCTAGATAAAAATTCAAGAACATTTTCTTCTTCTGTGCAAATATTTATCTTTATTTGATTATCTGATCTCTCTGGTAGAGTTGATAACCCTGCATTATGTTTCTTCAAGAGCTTTTTCTTCTTCTTCAGAATGGAATTATGATGAAAAGAAGTGTTTGGAATTACCCTAACTTCACCGTCTTTAGTCACAAATGTAGAAAGAACATGATCTTTGACATTAGGAACATAATTTTCATGAATATTTTCAAAATATTTTTCACCCTTCAAATTTTCTTTACAGTTTGAAACCTCAATGCTCTATTCAATGTTTCCATGTTTAAAATATTCAAAATTGCTGACAATGTTATCTGTCACTTTTTTTCTACCACTTTTCTACGATCTAGGAACTCACTTTCAGGAACTAATCGAGAACCTCTAATTTATTTTTCCATGCTGTGCCTTTTCTAACCAAACTGCTTTTCAATCATGGTCTACTCTAAAATAATGCCTGTGTCTGGTGATTGTATCTTAATTTCTTCAAGATAAGAATAAAAATTCAAAATATTGTCTCCATCATTATGAATATTGCTTTCACTCTCTGATGACCTTTTAAAATATCTCTTTGTTGTCTTCAGCTTTGGCTAAGTTATTAAAAATACTGCACCAGAAACATCAGACCTCAAATGGTTCTCAAAATGGCTTGTAGGCTCTGCACCAGCAACATCAAGCCTCAAGTGGTCCTCAAAATGCTTGTAGGCTTCTTTATATTTAGTATGGACCTCATATTATTGGATTTAGATGTCAATAATGAACTGTGCTTTTTAAGCTCAACCTGAACTGTATTGAGCATCTTCATGTCTTTCTTATCAGACGATATCAAAGATGTAGCAATCGTTTTCTTATTCTCACCTACCCCATGTGTCTTTTTCCAATTTTCCTGCATATGTACTTTCCTCTTAATATCATGTTTCCTGGAAAAAGTCATCTCATAATGGATTTGATTAGATGTATATTTTTGCATTTTCAACATTTCCTCTGACTCATCAGTTGCTTCTTGGATTTTATCTTTTTTTGTAAACTGTACTTTATCTGCAGAATCCTTTAAGCTTTCATCAATTCATGATCTGGATTTCCTTGATGGGTGGTGGACAATGGACATTCTTGGGGGTGTCCTTGAAAGGTTTTGTACACCCTTGGGGAAATGGAGTATGTTCTCCACATCCCTAGAAAATGCCTTTCCAAAACAAGGTATGCCTTAGGGGTGTCTAGGTGCCCCCAAGACTAACAACCCTACAAAGGTGCCAAAAAAGGGCAGTTTTGGTGGTTGGAAAAGCACAAGCCCATTGTGGGTTAACTTATCCAATAACATAAATTAAAGCACCCTAACCTACAAATTTCTTTGAAAACACCCCCCCAACCATTTTCATTCTTTCCCTCTTCTCTCTGCTCAATGAGATGTCAATGTTAGAAGGTGAAACATTGTTGTTTGGAGGTGACATGGTGTTGTTTGGTGTCCATCCCCCCATTTTCATTCATTCTTACATCTTCTAGACCCGAGACAATGCTATTTGGAGTTGAGACTATTGTTTGGAGTTGAGACTTGATGATGATCCAGATGTGATGATGATGCAGACTTGATGATGATCTATATCAAGTGATGATCTATATGTAATGATGATACAGTGATGATGATCCAAAAATGATGATCTAGTAGTACTAGTCGTGATGATCCAAATCCCGTGATGAAGAAGACTTGAAGAAGAAGATGACTTGAAGATGAAGAAGACTTGAAGACGAAGAAGACCTGAAAATGATGATGACTTGAAGATGAAGAATACTTGAATATAAAGACAACTTGAAGATGACGATGCCAAGATGATCCAGTCAATACAGATAGGAAGACCAGTGCTGAAAATTGTGTCGAAAGAATACCTTCCTAGTTAAGAGGGAGTGTTGATGTATTTGTAACTTCGGAATGTATTCACTTGTGTATCTTATGTCTTTTACCCCGATGTTTATTTCAGGATGTGTCTGTAATGTAATTAAGTCATGTCATGCCCCAATGTTTCGATTGGGAGGATCTATAATGTAAACAAGTCATGTCAAGTCATTGTGGGTAACCCTCCTATTGATCAAGGGTTAAAGTCCTCGTAGTTCCGGGGCACTAGGGTTATTAGACTCACCTAGTGAAGTCGACCCTAGTTGGGTTTAGTCAAGTCAGGAATTAGTATATATAGAGAGCTAGCCTCTCTATTTATCACACACTCACTCACACTCAGTTGTAGCACATAGCTAAGGAAGAAGAAGACACTGGGGCTATGAAGAAAGAGGTTGCTGTTGTCTAGAGATCATCTTACTATTTTGGGGTTTTACTTTTGGTGTTGATTCTATCTCTGAGGAAGTTGCAGGGTTTTCTCCATTTATGGTTTCCCTGAGTAAAAACGCTGTGTTCATTGTTTCTTGTGTTTGATTACTGTGCTTGTTATTCTCTCAGATAAAGATCCTAATAATGCTAGCTTAATGTTAAAAATCTAACAAAGAGAACTAAGGAATGGCCGACTCAGGTTTCAACTTCCTTTGAATAAGAGCATAAAGGTGAATGGTGACTAAAAATAGGTAGCATAGACTTGATATACAAAACTGGGACATCTCTGTGACACAGGA
This sequence comes from Pseudotsuga menziesii, assembly GCA_001517045.1. Taxonomy (NCBI): domain Eukaryota; kingdom Viridiplantae; phylum Streptophyta; class Pinopsida; order Pinales; family Pinaceae; genus Pseudotsuga; species Pseudotsuga menziesii. The sequence goes on along the minus strand of LPNX011068590.1, from coordinate 54,981 downwards.
GGCATCGACAAAGGCTCCATAGGGACTGGAAGCTTAACCAGTCGGTGGAGATAAACTCAGAGAAATGAGTACAACTCCAACAGTGATGATCCATGGGATGTGATATACAGTGCTCTGTTCGAAGGTGACACGACTCGACTGCTACCAAAGATAACATCTTTTCTTGTCTATCTTTTTGGTTTTTTGATTTTTTTTTTGGACTTTTTCAAATATTTTGAAAAGCTTGAAAAATAATAAAAGTGCTTTATAGTTACAGACTAGGAGGAGATGAGTGTCAATGGAAAAACAAACTAGTTCCAAGCAGCAGAACATACCTATGCTCAATTCAAGGACACATTTGTATGATATTGACACTCGGGGGAAAGTCCCCTCCCGGTAAAAATGGGGATTCAAGCTGCAAAGGATATATAAAATGGCTCTGCATGGCTAGACATGAGATAATCTTGGGCTATATAGCTGATAATAAAAGTCAGGGAAGCCGACATAAGGCTCAATGAGGCAGGCAAAACTCATGATAATGCAATTACAACTTGACATAAGGGAGTCCTGGGGAAAAAGGCCAGCAAAAAGATCAAGAGGAGTATGAGGCTCTTGCACAAAGACATGGTGATACTATACAAAGGACTCCCACACCCTAAAGGAAGAAATGTCGGTATGGGCACCAAATGCAAAAAAGGAGCTAACTAGGGCACCCATGTATGGTCAAGCTCTACCATTCACATCATGTCACTTCTAAAAAAACAAGAAGGGTCCATGACAAGATAGAATGGGTTCGTACCTAAGGTTATAATGAAATGGTCATAAGGTCATGCAAAGTGCAAACGGATGTGAAATCTAACCTATATGCCAGTTTAGACATAATACCTGAAATCGACACGAACGGGTCAAAACCACGGTCAAAACGGTGCTCAAAATGAACTCCTCATCAAATTAGTCCAAAACGGTCCAAAATGGTTAGAAATGGTTCAAAACTATAGAAAGGGGGTAAAAGATTCCAAAATTTTCAAAAAATTTCTATAAATAGTAAAAAATTCAAAAATTCCATATCATTTGAAATTTTTACCCATTTGAGCTCAAAACTTCCAACGCGAATTTCGGGAGCTTCATCTGGCGAAATTCGACACCGTTTGTTCCAGGTAACTTCTCATGTCCTCCTCTTCCATTTTCATGCAATTTTTTTCAATTTCCATGGTCAATTTTGATTTTTAGGCCAGTCTAAAATAGTCGTTTCGGCCCACGCAGATATCGGGTCTTCTTCCGCTTATAGGGCTGGCTATACGTGGAAAAACCTCCCAAAACCGCATACATACACGGTTGTTTTGCAAATAGTCACGTATGCGGCCGTGCAAAAGGTTTTTTAAGTTAAATAATGACCAAAAACTACTTTTAATGTGCAGGATGGTTCTAGAATGGAGGGAGAGGGAACATGGAGATGTAGAAGCGGCTGTTCGGGGTGATTTAATGGCTCAACAAGCTCTACATGCATGTGGGATATATAAGATTTGGTGTCTTGGCAGCCTGAGGGCCAAACCAAGACTCTTGTAGATGCTAGTAGACTACTAGGATCCAGACTCAGAGTCTTTTCATATCGACAGGATATCCCTCACTATAGAGGCGGAGGACATATATTTCATTATTGGATTGTACCAACGGGGAGAGGTGGTGAAACTACGCTCTCGTGGGCCCAGAGGTGGCCTCACCATTGATGAGTACATTGTAGTATACTATTTTCCAGACATGAAAAAGGTGGGGAGTCAAATCCCGACAAACTCCATCCAGGTACTCAGACTGAAGGCCATACTATTGGCACTCGGCAAGATAGTTGGTCTAGGTTCACTCCACCAGGCCTCGCGGTCATTGATATTCTATGCGGTGGAATGTATGAGACCCACAGTGTACGACTAGAGCACTGCGCTGGTGAGTAACATGAAGCAGCAGCTCAGTGACTACAAGATGGGCAGGGTGAGAAACTTCAGTTTTGGGAGCATACTGAGCATGTTCTTCTTTGAGCATGTATTGGGGCTAAGCCCTAGAGTTGATGTTCCTCCACACAAGGGTTTGAGATATGGCCCAACGATGTTGGGAAGATGCTATGCACAGATTGGGTGGAGGTAGGGTGTCTAACCCCTACCCAGCTGACTTCTTTCCATGGTGGCAGTGGCAGATCATTAGCCATCGATGACTATCCCTATGCAGGGATAGATTTTCGGGGAGATCCAGACATGCCCCGACCACCAGGAGCAGCATACAGTGATGTAGGTAACGAATCCCAAACCCGCTTTTTTAAGTTTTTTGAATTATTAATTTTTTTGTGTTTTTTGATATATTGACTCAAAAGACATGTTTTGGTGTGACGACACATAGTGACAATCTGTCATGTGTATGTAGATGTTGGACCATGGCGGCCTAATGGTTTCCTTCGTCATAGACAGAGGGGCAGAGGAGATGACATCATAGGTGTGGATGCAGAGCGGACGCTCCAAAGCATCCACACAAACTTTGTATGCTTGACACACAGGGTACCCATGGCTCAAGTCGAGTACTTGCCAGAGGCCATGCAGCGCTAGGTGGTTGGTGTACCATGGGCATGGGTTCAGTTATTTCGACGACTAGCTAGAGCCGTTGTGCGCTACCACGATGAGACCCCCCCCTCCTCCTCCATAGGCTTAGAGACCTGAGAGCGATTCATTTTTGTACTACCGTGTATTATATTTCGGTGGCTTAGAAGCCCCATTTTTGTATTATGACGCTTATGTATTATGACGTCACATTTTGGATGTTTAATGAAAAACTTTTATGATGATCAATTTTATTTATTTACATGTATGTAAAAATGTATGTTTGTGATATGCTTATGGTCTATGAATCAAATGCCAATCTAACACATAGTTAGCATATGAGTCAACAACTTGATTAAAAATTCTTGAAACATGTATGTATGTTATGTTCTCAAATTGTCTTTCTAGCAATCTCACATGTAAGAATCTTCGTAATAATGTCGGATCCCTAATACAATACAAGCCATTAAGCTATGAAACCACTAACTACAAATCAAGACGTACCTCAAGAGAGAGAACACCATGTGAAATGGCATCCCACAATAACTCGATAACGGCACTATACTCAACAACATTGTTCGAAGAAGGTCGTAAACATACGCCTCCTGAAGACAGTACCTGACCCGTAGGAGTATAGATCACCCAAGCAGTAGAAGTTGAGTTTTGAGTGTGGCAGCTAGCACCATCAGCAAATCCTATGTAAGTGGAAGACTCCATCGACATCTGTCATAAGAAACAAAAGCTAATCAACAAACCCGATCACCATAAGAAAACCTAGCTATGCAACAAGCTGTACAATAATATATAATAATCAGCCCTGGCTGAAGATCATGCATAGTATTTTTTAAGATAGAGCCCATTTCTAGGCTTCGCCAAGGCTGTCCCTTCATAATCCACCAGCTCATAGGCGCCTTTCTCTAACACACGTTTGACTACGTAAGGACCATGCCACATGGGATTAAACTTCCCTGCCCCCAAGGGTTCTTTAGCTTGATCCCATAAAAGGACCAAATCACCTTCACTAAACCTCCTTGGATGGATAGACTTATCATATTGGACCTTAACGCGACACTTATTCACTTCTAGAGCCACTAAGGAATCTCTGCGTTGCTCATCAAGCTGCTGTAAGTGGACCAAACGTTCCTCCAATGCAGAAGTGTCTAGTAAAAGCTCTATACCTAGCTTTAACAAAGGGATCTCGCATTCAACCAGGAAGACAGACTCCACTCCATGTACGAGCTGATATGGAGAAAAACCGGTGGTAGTCTTAACCATGGTCCTATAAGCCCACAAAGTAGGATATAACATGATATGCCAATTTGTCTTGCTTTGTGCGATGGTTCGTTGGAGAAAGGACTTAAGTGATTTGTTCACTGCTTCAACCTGTCCATTCGCTTGAGGGTAATAAGAAGAGGAGTGCTCCTGCTTATACCCTAACCTTGAGTCCAACTCTTCCATCATTCTATTCTGAAAGTGCCTACCATGGTCAGTGACAAGATTTTTCAGAATGCCGAACTGAGTAATAATTTGGTTGAATATGAAATGCGCGACTGTCTCACCGTCGGATTTAATCATGGGCATAACCTCATCCCATTTTGTGAAATAATCAAAAACCACTATAATGTGATGATGCCCCCCAGCCGAAGCTGGGTTGCAATCCATAAAGTTAAGCCCCCACTTGGTGAAGGGACCATTGGTGATAATCAGATGTAACGGGGCAGGATGTGAGCACATATTGCGTGCAAACACCTGGAAAGGGTGACACTTCTTGACTGCATTGACACAATCTTTGAAAATCGACGGCCAAAAATATCCCGCTCTCAAGATTTTTTGGGTTGTAGAAAGCCCAGATAAATGACCACCACACGCCCGTCCATGGAAATCATTCAGCACAACCTCAGCCTCATCATGTGTTAAACAACGACGTAAAATGGAATCTACCCCACGGAGGTACAAAGTGTTATCCACTATAAGGTAGTTCTTAGATACATGACGTAATCATCATCGCTCATCCTGTGAAAGGTGAGTAGGGACCTTCAATGTTTGCAAATATATGATGATATTCCCATACCATGGATCCAAAGTTGAGATATGGAAAATATGCTCATCGAAAAACATATCCTCATAAACCTCCTCCTCCTCCACACTTGGAAAATCAGAAATGAGCTCCGCAAAAACTAACGATTTCTTCGATTTCGCCGAAACAAATTCGAGATCAAATTCTTGCAAAATAACAATCCCCTTATTATAATTACCCCCGATCATCCTTCTAGTGAGGACATGAGCTACCACCAAGGTCTGGCGAAGGAGAATGTAATGTCTCAATCTCTGAACCGCATGAATGGTGGCTAAGGCAAGTTTCTCCACATGGGAATAATGGATTTCTTTATCTATAAGGTTTGGGCTCAAATAATATATGACATGCTCATGGAGCTCCTCATCCTCCTGAACCAAAACCATACCAATCATCTCCATGGACGCAGCCACATAAATAAAAAAATCACGGCTATAGTCGGGTGGACTAAGCATGGGGGCCGATGCTAAGGCTCGCTTAAGAGCATCAAAAGACTCCTCGGCTTGCTCATCCCAGCAAAAGGTAGTGTCCTTCTTTAAAAGACACATAAAGCCTTTAGTCAAATTGGCAAAGTTAACCACGAATCTCCGTAAGAAATTTCCCATGCCTTGCAAACATTGAAGATGTCTAATATTGCACGGGGGAGACAATTGAAGTATTGCCTCAACCTTTAAGGGATTGACTCTTATACCCTCCTTGGAAACAATGAACCCTAGCAAGCGACCATACTTCATGCAAAATATGCACTTATGAGGATTTAACCTAACCAGGTAATGGAGGCATATTTCGAATACTAATCTCAAATGGTATGGATGACGCACTCTCAACAGAGAATGAGCAGCAAGGTCATCCAAAAAGACTTCAATAATTGTTTTGAGATCCTAAAAAATCAAGGTCATAGCCTGCTGAAATGTGGATCCAGTGTTTTTAAGACCAAAATGCATCTTTCGATATGCAAACGTACCCCAAGGACAAATAAATGCAGTTTTGTGTTGATCCTCAGGTTTGATTTAAATTTGATTATATCCGGAAAAGTCGTCCATGAAGGAAAATACCTCACTTCCCGCACACTCGTCCAAAATTTGATTAATAAATGGTGTGGAAAAATTATCCTTAGGACAAGCACGATTTAAATCACGGAAATCAGTGCATATACGGATCACTCCCTACTTCTTATCAACTAGAACGAGGTTTGAAACCCACTCCATCAAGGGAACGGGATAGATAAAACCTAATTTTAACAGCTTCTCTATCTCAGCCTTAATAGCGGGTTCTTTTTTAGGATTCACCGCACGCAAACGTTGTCGGACAGGCTTCGCATTCAGATAGGTATTAATTTTATGTTCGCCAATACGAGGGTCTATACCTGGCATTTCCTTGTACGACCAAGCAAAGATGTCATGAAACTCTTTGAACAACTCAGTATACTCCTTAATCTCATCAGGGGAATAGTCCGCCCCAATGTAGACATTCTCAATTTTTCCAGGGTCGTGAGATATATTGATAGGAATAGTAGGTGATATATTCTCCATGTTTCCATCAGCCATCTGACTAGGATAGCTCAATGGAACCATGGGACTACCCATCTTCTTGCTAAGAATCTCCCTAAAGTGCTCACACTCCAAATGATCAAGCTTGAGAAGAAAATATGATCTATGATGTAACTCTTCCCAAGGTGGCTCAACCCCAGACATGGCCTCAATAATGTCTTCATCTGATGGAAAAACATCATCAAGGCAATCATGTGCGTGAGAGGACTCAACTTCCCATGCAGGCAACACATAAGGGTCCTCCTCCTTCATCCACGAAGAGGAAGGACTAGGCTCTGCAACACAATCAAGATTCGCTTGATATGCTATCATTGTTGTAGGCAACGACACATCCGTTTCGATAGGTCCATTCAAAGGACTCGGTGAAGGAAGAATCCAAGGATCTTCCATATGGGTAGTGCAAAAAGACATCGAATTCAATGAAGATGATACCCCACTGAAACTAGATCCGATCATAAGAATGGGTGCAGGACAACTAAAGGTCCCCATAAGGGATGGATACATACCTACACCCACACTCCCAGTTGCTGATTGAGAATGATCGATAATCGGGATAGAAGCTCCCAATGATGCATTAACACTCGGATTTTTGAATGATGTCTGATCAATCATAACAATCTTCCCATTAAATGGAAAGCATACTATTCGAAATAGAGAAGAGGCTATGGCTTGCATACTATACATCGAATTCCAACCCAGTAAAAGATTGTAACCAAGGGGCGCATCAACCACCTCAACCTCGATCACGATGGTCTTCCCTCCCAAATGGACCTTAAGAGAAGGAAGAATTCCATGCGGCCAAAATGATATACCATCAAAGGAAGTCAACATGTTAGTGGATTGAGACAAGTCGGGAGAACCCAAACCCTTCCAGCATGACAAAGACATCACAAAAGCAGCAATGCCTTCGTCAATCACAGTGCATTTGACAGTCATGTTAAGACAATCTACATGAATCAAGAGAGACATGTAGTAAGGAAAGCGAGGCTATAGTCCCATGGTTTCAAATTTGATGATGGAAGAAGATCTATCATCATTAACCCCAAGAGCAGAAAGCAAAGCTTTCCTTTGCAAAGGACAACTCTGAAGTACTTCAAGCGCAGACATCCCACAAGGAGTTTGGCCCAAATCCTCGACAACAGAATAGTTTTGGGTGGCTTGAGCATTAGGATTGTGCCCCGAATGCTTTAGGACTCCCTTAGGAATGCGAGGTGCAATTTCAGGTTTATCCACAGGGTTCTCAATATGCAAAGGGCTCTCGGGTGGAGTGGGTTCTTTTCCAAGGTCCGGTTGTGACGAACCATAGTATTTTGCACGAGTCACAACCTTAGTAGCTCGCACCATGTTGATGCAACCATGACCAGTATTGGATTCTGGTGGATTTTGATCTCCACTCGATGCAAAATGAGGATCATGGGTCCTCGAGTTCATATTTTGATTATGGGGTAAAGGATTGGTCAGCATAGCTGGGTCTTGTGCTATGAACCTCGAGGCGTCTTCCATATGAGGGCACAAGTGAGTGAGGTGGTCATCCTTACATAATTTGCAAGGAAACTTAACCTTACGTTTAGACTGCTTGTCCCCCCCAGCATTGCAGGCGTTCTTGTCATTAAAATTGGCATTTTCATTCTTAGTCCCACCCTTACGATTGTTTTTACCCTTTTTCTTATTCCTTCTGGGCTGCTGGTTTCCCTTTTGGTCCGATGATTGCACGGAAAGTAAACTCACCGTTTGGGTGGGTTGAGACGATGTTGTGGCTTGTCGCGATGCGGATTGATTAATAGACAATTGACTCACTTGTTTCACAATCGAATCCACGGGTTTGGTACTTGCACAACCCACAATGCCATCGGCATGTGGTCTAGGATTGATCTTGGGATCGAAACTAGAATGCAGAGCGTTAGGTATGATCTCATACAGAAGTCCAGATTGAGCATAAATCAAATCCAACTCCTGTGCCCTAAAAATTGCTTTTTCCTCATTCTGGACTCTGGCTGTAGAAACATCCTTCATGATGTATGGTAACAACGATTTGAGGAACCATTCAAGGAGAAATTCCGGCGGTATGAAGGATTTAATCAACCTCTTCTGTCTACACCACTCTTGGATATGGTTCGAGATATGTGTGGCTTTATCTTGTCGGAATGTCGACAAGAGTTCTGTACCAACGTCGTAACACACGGGTAGCTGGAAGTGATTAAGTAAAGTCATAGCAAGGTCATCGAACAAAACGAATGCCCCCTTCGGTAACTCTATATAGCATTTCGCTGCAGGCACGGTGAGGGTACGTTGAAATAGCCTTAAACATATTGAGTCGTCATGTAAGGAATTAGAAGAGAACCAAAGGTGAAAAGTAGTGACATGTTCACTAGGATCTTCTCCTGCTTTTCCCTTGAACTTGTGAAAGTCTGAGGGAAGCTTGTTGGGGAAAAACGGCCAAGCTGGGTCATGAGATACCGTATCCTTCATGAGTCTCGATAGGTCAGGTAAGTTTAACGTTGTGAGGAAAGGGAGCCTAGGTTGAGCTGGTCTATGCCATGCTCCCTGATAATTTTGGTTCATATAAGGCTGATTACTATAAATACCATGGCCATGGCCATAATATCCTCCTCCCGTTTGACCAGTGTAGGGCTGCATGGAACCAATATGATGTGGTGTACCTTGACTAGACAGTGCTACAAAGCCATAATTAGATGAGTAAGCGGGTTGTTGATACCCGTACCCATAGGGTTGATAGTTTTGTCCATACTACGGTCCATAAGGTGTCCCATGGGATGTCCCATGAGAAGCTCCATAGTTAGGGATATGGGAAACTCCTTGCGATGGACTGTAAGATGATCCAGAAATAGGAATATGAACTCCATAGACAACAGGAGGTACTTGAATCTGAGATACTACCGTGCGAGCAGTCGTAGTACAAACAAGACTAGTAGCAACATTTTGTCCCGAAGGACCATGTGAATGAGGGGGAGGAAGGGTTGTCAAAAATGCATTCAAAGGAGTAGGATTTGAGGATGAAGGGACATGTGAAGGGAAGTAAGAAGTGTTCCCTATGGTCACTCGTCTTGGTTCTGGTATCCGTATATGACTACTAACACTAGGTCTAGGACGGACATGTGAGGTAGCCTACACCATCGAGATGGAAGGTGCAATGTGATTAGTGCTCCCAAATCTCTCCACATGGAAAGGAATAGGGGTGCCCCCAGGCGTAGTGCTAGGTTCAATATCTGACTCAGCAGGATGTGTTGGATCAACTAGGTAAGGCAACTAAGGTCACCTCAATATAATCAATGCTCAGGTGGACAGTCACAGGTAGGATTGGCCGTATGGGTAGGGTAGCAAAGCCTGAAACTCTTGAAAGAGCCCCCAGATACAAATACAATCCTAGAAATATCTTCGGTGCTACTCAGTTATGACTAGGGGTCATCCCAATCAATAATCGCTCACACTTCCTTGTGCTTAACTCCCTTGTAAGAGGAGGATCCTGAGAAACACTAATTATATAAAGGAATTTCACACTCTCACCTGGGCAGACACATAATTGTTTCATTTAGTGGTCTTGGAGAATTTACTCACAATGAACTATTCAAAGACACTAAAAGCTAATCTTGTTGGTGCACCCTATAAACGAAAAGAGTGTAATTCATTTTATTATGTGTTGATTTTAATTGGCTTATTACTCAAAAAGGGTAAATGGTCATGCAACTAATGATGTTATGACGCAACAAGAAATAAAATGCACACCTAACAATCAATGCAAATGCACTGCATCAAATGAAAAATTGGGTATGCTACTACGTGAAGTGCAAAATTTTCCTTCAAATGAAGATGCAATCATTCCTATTAAAGGCCTGACTAGTACTTCTCCAAGCAAACCTAATGCAAGTACCATGCAAAATGCCAAATGCAAAAATGCATAATGATGCAAAAAGAAAATATTTTTGTATTTTTTGAATTAAAATGAGATAATAAAGCAAAAGAATGACTCTACCACCCCCAGACTCTACAAGCACTATCAAACAACACCCACACAAAGCACTAAGGTAAAAGAGACTTAATGCACTAATCCCAAAACAAAAAATAAAAAATCCAATGACAAGAACATTCTCAAAAAATTCAAACTAAAAAGTGTCTCTGGTCAGAAACAAAGGTGTATACAGACTCTAGAAGCATCCAAGAAGACTCAACAATCATCCAAACTCACCCAACAACACTTAATCTTCCCCAAAAAGGAAAAACTCAGGGCATACACGACTATGTGCAGAAAACCCGCGTATATACGCAGATATCCTAGTAAAAACTGCATGTACACACGTCTGTGAAGACAAAACTCGCGTACAAGAACAAAAAGAGATAAAAAAAAAGGTAAACAAACAAGCTGAGACAAAATTTACTCCTATTAGACACTACCAGGAAAGCGTGCCCCTAGACCCAACTCAGAAATAGAGAAATCAGATCAATTCAAGGACATTGAATGCCGATAAAACCCCCAAAGGAAATGACTAGGAACTCCCCAGTATGGTCGCCAATTCTGTTACGGAGAAAACTTCCTATGGATTGGGGTACCAAAACAGATAGGGTAACCACAAAAATCAATCCTTTGCCATATGCAAGAGAAACCAAATATCTAAAACTAAAGGATATCGAAACATACCTTATTCTGGACGGTTGATGTAGATCCCCGTTGAGCTTTTCCACTCTCGCTTGTATTAGCAATTTGCTCTCTCAACATTCAGCAAACAAGATAAGCATTCTATAAGATGGTGTTAGACCTACTCTAGTATATATAATCAATAACATATATGCATTTAAAAGCATCCATGGATTCAATACTCATTTAAATACACATTATTGGACAAGAAAATATATTTCTATTAATCTAAAACAGAGATTACAATAGTGACAACCTCTGTCGGCATGTCTGCGAATCAGAGAAACTGAGTCCTCCACCTGGGCCTCCACCACTTCAATCCTCCATATCTCAATAGCAAACTCACAAGCAAAGGAAATCTTGGGAAGAACACAAAGTGCTCCAAGGGACAAAGGGATGCAAACTCAAGTATAAGCTCCGACAATAATGGACTATAGTTTTCTTGCTCTTCAATTCCTCTCCTTTCAATGTATCCAAAGGGTTCCTGATATAGTGCTTCAATGGGGTAATGGAAGGTCAAATCTGAGCGATCTCAAGGCATATGGAAGGCCAAGAGACAAGTGACTCGGATCCACATCAAGGAAAAATCCAAAACTATTTGGACTTTTGTACACATCCAGATGTACGCGGGTTTTAGGGTCATATCCGCATATATACATGAGAATAGGTTTAAAAGTCGCGTATGGAAAATAATGCATGTTTTTAGGGATGATCTTGGAAACATCAAAGGTACAAAAATGGTCCATGGGGTCTAAAGAGTGTGCAGAGGGACATGGAAGGCCATAAAGGTGTGATCCACCATGTGTGGTAAAATCAACTATAACACCATGCCTTGCCTTTTCTGACCAAATTACTTTTCACTCATGGTCTACTCTGAAATAATGCATGTATTTGGTGATTGTATCCTAATTTATTCAAGATAAGAAGAAATTTTTTAAATAGTGTCTCATGATTATGAATATTGCTTTCACTCTCTAATGACCTTTTAAAGGATCTCTTTGTTGTCTTCAACTCTGGCTCAGTTATTAAATATACTGCACCAGAAACATCAGACCTCAAATGGTTCTCAAAATGGCTTGTAGGCACTGCACTAGCAACATCAAACCACAAATGGTCCTCAAAATGTCTTGTAGGCTTCTTTAGCTTTAGTGTGGACCTCATATTGTCGGATTTAGATGTTAATATTGACTCATATTGGACTGATTCCCATGTGCAAACCCAAGGATTATGTTATAATATCAGTATCACATGCAAGATTAGCAATTTTGTACCCATGTTCCTTCACATTGTTGTCCAATCCATCTTGCTTGGATTCCTGCAGTTCCACATGGATGGTGAGATAGTCAATTGCCTACTTCATACCCCCCAATAGAGAATTCATCCTTTGCAATTTTTTTTTAAAATTTCACTCATCCCTTCCCCATGTACAGGATTCCTAGTTGTTGGCCATGTTAAATCCATGGCTAGAGAGGGACCTCAAATGTTGGATGCCACCAGATCATAAACCCAAAAGACTCTAATCAATAGAATTGGAAACACAACAATACACAAAACCTCTGCAGGCTCAGTGCCTCAATTGTTTACACCAAATAAACAAGAACACACCCAATCCGATGCCATTGCAAAAACAAAACATAGATAAATAAATCATTACCCTTACGTCTTGTTAAGAGTGGTTGACCCAAGAGATGATGATCGACGAGTAGGAAGTCCACACCGTCGATGCCTTATAGGTCCAAAACGAACTGCAGTAGAAATATCTCACCAACATTGAGTAAAACACAAACTCAAGCCATCAAATTGAAATGCTTGGGACTGAATGTGAAAGGATGAGGGAGTGTAATGGATCCATCGCTTAAATTAATGAGGATGAGACCTTTCGTCCTCTAAAGAATTCATGGTTGCCAAGTGTAATTTGGTCCTTTAATGCCTTGATTGGTAAGATTAAAAGTACTAAATCCTCCATGTGGATAACCATTCTAAATCTAGAGCATGCACGTTTGTTTCCAGGGCCCCCATGTTTGACAAGGGATCCCTTATCAAGATTCACTGCTTCATTCATGAATTGATCAACAACGGAATTGTTGTGATGTCAAACATGGAAGATTTGAACTTCATTAAGGTCCTGAAGGTTCCAATTAATTTGCTCAAAGGTTTTGCTCTGCAATGCCCCTTCTTTAACAATCTTCTTTTGCACCTACAACCTGCATAATGACAAGGAGTGAGTCTCCAAATATCATAAGTTGATGAATGCGAAGGCTTTTTGATGATTTCAAAGCCCAAATATAAGGCATATATTTCAGCATGATTATTTGTGGCCACACCTACACCGCAGGAGAGACATTTCTACATGTCCGTGGGGATTAAGAAGAAATTCCCTTGCTATTGCCACCCTTGGGTTCCCTTTAGAGGCACCACCAAAAATAATTGTGGCATTTTTGAGACATCAACCACTATTGAAACTCAACCACACTATACTCCAATTTCCAAGGGGGAGGTGTCTTCAGCAAGAGCGAGGAAATTTTGGACTGAGGGGTGCTTCCATTAAGAAAATCCTAGATCCAAAGGCTTTCATGAATAGTGAATGGTTCTTGAGCTAAACCATATATTCTGTAGGAAGCATGGATTTCCAATAGGAATGGTTTATGAGGAGAGATTTTCACTGTTATTTCTTCCTTGTTCTCAACGATCCAAATTTTTCAACAGAGATACTTAGGGAGGGCCATCTAGATTCTGCTTAAATTAGGCTTGTGCAAGAGAGAACCTGGATAAAAGGATTTCCAATTAAGGAAGAAATTGCTCCATAAATATGGAAGGATGATTATAGTCTCGTGTTCAGATATTTGGACCAAGCATTAGAAATCACATTCCAAAAACAAATGCTTGGTCGTCTCTTCCTTCTTATGATAAATTGCACAATGCAATGGCCCCAAGATATGATGTTGCTTCATGTTTTTAGTAATGAGGGTTCTTTCATGGACGAGGACCCAATAGAAATCATTAATTTTAGGGAGCCCATCAATATGCTAAATTTTCCTCCACATTGGATCAAGGCAAGTTACTGAGAATACTAATATAACCTTCTTGAACAATGTATCAGCCTTTCAAAGATAAATTAATAGGTGTTGCACCTTGAAGTATGGAGTAAAGCATGCCAAGAGGATATTGCAAATAAGTCGGCACATTGAACTACTTCTAGTTACTCCATCTCCTAGAAGGATCTCATTCAGAGATATCAAACAGAGTATTAATCCTTTGCTTGACAATCGTTCCTTGAGCTCTGCTAATCCAACTTTAAATGTGAGATGGGATCTCCCTAAGATTTGTCATCCCAAATATTGATCCTCTTTCCGTTCCTAGGAATCCAATATAGACCATCTTGAATTAGCTACCTTGGACCCGATCTCCTCTAACAATGGCTACACGTGTGGTACTTTTTGCTTTGCGACCGAGTTTGATCAAATATCTAAAGGTTGTAATTCCATTTTCTCTTTCAATTCCAATTGGTAAAGTGTTAGCTGGAATATTTCACCTCCTACGGATAGCAAGGTGTTCCACTGGTCTGAATGGTTCATATCCAGAACAAATAGAGGATAGAGGTTGAAGACTCTCCCTAGATGCTGTAGATATCTAGAATACAAGGCTTTGATAGTCCACCTGTGTACCTTCAATCAAGCTCAACACGAAACAAATCAAAGCAACCAGAATATGATCTACTAATCTATGCTAGTGACTAAGGAATCTAGCAACATATATATGTGAAATCACAACAACAACATCATATGTGGGACAGAAATCAACTTGCATTAATGAAATATGAAGAAGTTTACAACCAAGCCTTAGTGTTGACATGCATCTCCATGAAACCAACTCTTCATCTCCAAAATCTCCGACTCTAGCTATCTATGCTCTCTCCAAATGATCTTGGGCCAAGAATCAATCCAACAGCATAACAATACCTCAAGTGTTCTCCCCTCAACCATGGCTATGAGCTCTTATTTATAAGGCTTTAATGGATAGAGATGGTTGAGAAATTAGTGGGTGACGTGGCCTCTAAGATTCTAGGATGAGGGATCTCGAGCTCAACCAACCCACAACAGTAGGGATAAGGGGACATGAGGCTTATCATCTAGAAGCCTCGAGAAACTTCTCTTTTTCCCTTTTTACCCAGGGTACCACGTTTCTCCTTTTATGACAGAGTGGTTCTGGTAATAACCACCTATGGACCAAGGGAAATGGGCGGTGGAACTGCTTATGGACAACCAATGAAAGGCGGTGCGAGCAGGGGTGCCACTCTTGGATAAAGGGGCATGCGCTCACGAGCTTGAAACCAAAAGGTAAACTATGCTCTAGACATGGTTTCATTTTTATGCAAGCTTGAAACCAAAAGGGTAAACTATGCTTGAGGAGTGGTTTTATTTTTTAACGAGCTTGAAACCAAAAGTAAACTATGATCTAAAACCTGCCCCTATCCAACATGATATCTACAGGTTCGTAGGTTGCTCCCATTACATAAAATCTAGCGGCTTAGCTCCATTACGATGTCCATATACTAGAGCCATGCCCCCCATTTTACCTATGATGCGAAGAAGCTAACTAGAAGAAGGGGAAGGAACCACAAGAACATGCGGCACATTTAGGGTAGTCTGATTACTAGGAGTGATGCGATGGTCAGGTGTAACAAAAGAAAGCTAATCAATGGTCACAATCTTCCCATCATGGGGAAAATGCATAACTCTAAAGAGTGTGGACACTACAACTTTCATTGCGTACACATAATCATGTCCAAGGAGAAGATTGAAATCTAAAGGACCTTGGACCACCATAACATCAATGCAGACAGTTTTCCCTCCTAATGTAATAGGAAAATAAGGAAGGGTCCCTAAAGGTGCAGTAGGCCTACGATTAAAAGCTAATATCTGATCGGTGGCTGGCACAAGCTGAGGAGAACCTAAAGCTTGCCAAGCAGTTGAGGATAGAATACTAACAGAAGCCCCTTCGTCAACAATAGTGTGAAGTATCCGCCTAGCAGTAACATTCACAACTATCTGGAAAGGAACACTCGAATGAAGACAAGACTCTGTTAGGTTATTCCAGTCAAAGGAAATAACCTCACTACTCGGAGAGGGTTCTGTCAAAATAGACAAATTTTCCTCTTGTCGAGAACAATCAGAACGAAGCATAAAAACTTCAACAGGTTTTGGTTCATTCTCTACTGGAAGAGAAGAACAAGACGAAGATTTGGTCAAAGAGACTTCTTCAGTCTTAACACTCTTTGATGAAAGAGCGGGATCGTGTGGAAATGACACCAACTCGACCACTTTAACTTCACTCTCCGAAGGAAGAGTGGGATCAACCAATGATGGACTTGGGTTGACCACTTCAACTTCACTCTTCAAAGGAAGAGTGGGATCGACCACAGATAAATCCGAATCGAGCACTTGGTCAACCAGTGGGGGATCGAGGGATAATTTATTATCACTTGTTGGAATCACATGTTGATGATCAGTAATATTTTCCAACCAACGCGAAGCTTCATCCATGCTTGGACAAAGAAAATTACGATGCATATTCTTGCATATCAAACAAGGATACAATACTTTACCCTTACGATCTTTTACCAATGGGTCACTGGTTGAGGGAGTATCGTCAACATGATGATCAAAGGTTGATGACACAGACGGTTTGGACCTTTTAGACCACTCTTCTTGTACACGGGAGAGACCGGGACACTCCTTAAGAAGGTGGTCCCCCTTGCAAAGATTACAAGGGAACTTGGGTTTTTCAGGCATTCTCTTATAATGAGCACCATCAAGGGAAGATAGTTGCTGCTTTTTCTCTTTCTTATCCTTCTTCTTCTTACTCTTCCCTTTCTTCTTCTTCTTATCCACATGACTACTAACCATAGATCTTTGGTCAAGTGAAGAAGAAGGAAAGGATGAAGCAACAACCGACGAAGAAAGAGAGGGATTAGGTTGAGGTCGATCCTCTCCCGGAGGAGAGATGACATTTAAGACATTAGGTGTAACGGGAATTACCGGATTAAACAGCCAGACTGGTAATCCTATAGTTAATCCAGGAATATTTAGAGTGGCAATAAAGGGAGGACCAATACCTTCACTTGGAGGGAATACAAAAGGTACACCTTGGAAAGGGACCTCTTGAGTGGTAGTCCCAGATGAGGACACCATCTCTAAACTCTCTAATAACCCCCTAACTACCATGCACAAGAAAGTACTAATCAAACTAAAAGCAACAAGAAAACATGTGAAAGGAGTGGATAAGAGTCAGGAAAATCACAGGACAGGCCAAAAGTATAACTTAGATGGTTTGAGGATTCCTAAAAGGGTCTCCTGATATACGCAAGGTACGAGGGAGCTCAAATTGGTAGTAGTGCTATCTAATGCATAACCGTTCACAAGGGGCCTTCCGATATACAATCTAGTACGTGAAATACCTTTCTATATACCTCAAGGGTACGGGAAAGGCCGTTTGATATACCGACGGTACGTGGAATAACCGTGCGAGTCCCGGGATGTAATGCGGACAAAGTAACGACAGCTCCTATGCTTAACGACGCCCGAACATGTCTCTAACTTATCACTCAAATTGCTAAAAGTTTTAACCTAGTACTACCGTTAATTTTATCTTGTGCGTTTAGGTGGAACCATGGAGTGAAAACTTGAAATTAAAGAAGATGCACACTGATCTATATGATAGTGCAAGTTTTCCTCTTCAATGAAATTCTACCTAAGAGAGGGAGAGAGATTTAATTTTCTTCCCAAAAATGCACACCCAAATGCAAATGCAATTCTATCGTTTCAAACGAAAAGTGAAATATCAACGCACCCCAAACAGTCTTCAAAGAAAATAAGAAAGAGACCTAGAGAACATATAACATAAATCAAAATGTTTCCTATCCTTTCATGCTTGAAAAAGACGCATAAAAACTCAATGGAAAGATGATTTCACTAACGTTTCCAAAAACAAATCTAACTCTAATGCACGCAAAGCTGAAAACATATATTTTTTCTCAATGAAACTAAGATCTAGAATTTCAAACAATCATGCAGTAAACAAGAAGAAAATCGTTCAACAAACTTGCGAATAAAGCAAAAGAGAGAGAAAACCAAAATTTCTCTTTGAAACAGATAAAGAAACGGAGAACCAATCTTTCCTATCAAGCATTGAAAAAATCATCATGCAAAAGGAAACAAGAATCGCCCCAAGCAAAGAAAGACTCAAAACAACATGGATCACTCATGCATTCCAAGTCCAAAACAAACCAAAGCCTACACATGAAAATGAAATGTATATTTTCCAATTCCAATGAATAATATCTATAGAAAAGGGCAAGAGGTTTCAAGCAAAGAAAAGAACACAAAATCTAATGCAAGAAACACAAACTCTCTTTGAATGCACAAAGAACATAACACTCAAAGCGGCTGCAGAATATACAATTCATGGTCCCTCCCAGCCGTGAGGTAGCATTTTTTTTTCAAAAGTACACTTCATTTTCATAAAAAAGTAAGCTAAAAACACACAAAAATCAAAATACAGAGTCTGGAACAGGGCCTACTTGGCACCACGCAGATGAAGTTGCTGACAGGCGGTTTTGAGGCAGAACCGCTTCTTTCTCACTGGATTCAGGAGATGGCACTGCCTATGGCTAACTAGACTTAGGCGGTGGCACCGCTCCTTGCCAACAGAACATGTGCGGTTCCTTGTAGATGACCAAAACACAAGAAGAACAAAGGATCCAGTCATAAAAAGGCTAGATCAAGGCAAATACTATTGAATTGAGTATGGAAACAGAGCATAAAAGACCGAAATGACTCAGATTTGAACAGATTTGGAATTTTCAAACCCAAACGGAGTCAGTCAAAGAGTAGATCTGATTGAAGAGAGTTGAAGAAGGAGCTTGGATTCGGACAAGAGTTGTAGACTGAGGAAGATTAGAACGACTGATACACAACTTTATTCCCTAGTGGAGTCACTAGATACACAACTTCATTCCCCAGCAGAGTCGCCAGATTTGTTAGATGGAATATTTCACCTCCTACAGACAGCAAGGTGTTCCACTGGTTTGAATGGTTCAGATCCAGAAAAAATAGAGGACAGAGGTTGAAGACTCTCCCTAGATGCCGTAGATATCTGGAATACAAGACTTTGATAGTCCACCTATGTATCTTCAATCAAGCTCAACACGAAACAAATCAAAGCAACCAGAATATGATCTACTAATCTATGCTAGTGACTAAGGAATCTAGCAACATATATATGTGAAATCACAACAACAACATCATATGTTGGACATAAATCAACTTGCATTAATGAAATATGAAGAAGTTTACAACCAAGCCTTAGTGTTGACATGCATCTCCATGAAACCAACTCTTCATCCCCAAAATCTCTGACTCTAGCTCTCTATGCTCTCTCCAAATGATCTTGGGCCAAGAATCAATCCTACAGCATGACAATACCTCAAGTGTTCTCCCCTCAACCATGGCTATGAGCTCTTATTTATAAGGCTTTAATGGATAGAGATGGTTGAGAAATTAGTGGGTGAGGTGGCCTCTAAGATCCTAGGGTGAGGGATCTCGAGCTCAACCAACCCATAGCATTAGGGATAAGGGGACATGAGGCTTATCATCTAGAAACCTCGAGAAACTTATTTTTTTCCCCTTTTACCCAGGGTACCGCATTTCTCCTTCTATGACAGAGCGGATCTGGTAATAACCACCTATGGACCAAGGGAAATGGGTGGTGGCATTGCTTGTGGACAACCGATGAAAGGCGATGCAAGCAGGGGTACCGCTCCTGGATAAAGGGGCATGCGCGGTGCTAGGAATTTGTATGACAGATTGATGAAAAACCATTTAGTTTCCACTCCAGAAGCTGGGATTCAGGGCAAGTAGGTATGTCAAATGTCTTGTCACATGATGGTGACAGGATTTTGGTATAACAGAAAGGGCTTGGAACTTAGTAGAATAGGAAGGAATAGAGGGAGTATTTTTTTTTCACTAGCTGACCCAACGGTCTCAAAGGTTTTCCTGCCTCTCTTGAATTGTTACCAATCATTCAGCCTCATTATTTACCTGAGAAGGTGGAGCCTTGGCACAGTTTTGAGAAAAATACTCATATTAGTGACATATTTTGCATTTGAATGGGATTTCTTCATAATCTATCTTGGGAGTTCTTTAATCGCTTAGGAATTCCTTTTTCTAGGTCAAGCTCGACACATATGCAGGTACAAGCAAACATGGGAGATTTAGGCTCAGATCTAGGAATATAATATCCCACAGAGTTACCAATAGCTATTATATCTTCATCACTCCAAGCAATGTAGTGAAATATGAGTGAGCTTCACGATACATGAATAACATATGGAACATCTTTCTCAAGATCAAAAGCTAAGGACCACCAGTTCAAGCACATTCCTCTTTTCCCCATAAAATAAGGCCTACTTTTGAAGATGGGATCTCAATCTTCCTTTTTTCTTGAAGAGTAAAAAAAACTGCCATCATCTACAAAAACTTTGTTACAGATTACCTGAGATAAGATGTCTCAATTCTTATTCAGTCAAATCTGCATTGTCTTAGGGGACAACCATAACCCAATGCATTGATCCACTAATCCATGCTCTAAGAGATCCATATACTTGTGATGAACAAAAAATGAGGAAAGCTTGACCTCAAGCACCAAGGCAAGCTTAACAAACCATGAGGGTTGAGAAGCAACAACATGGGACAACCGAATAGAGGCAACAAGGAAGTGAAATTCCTCTACTTCAGCTTGAGAAACCCACCCGAACCAGGGTCTAGGAGAGGCTTCACGAGGGAGGTGAACACATGTAGTTCGAGATCTAGGATTTAGGGTTTAGCAGAGCAAAAAATTTAAAAAAGTAACTTTCAACCAAGTGAACTATAACAAAGGACATTCCATGTATGTGATAGTGTATTAAACTAGAATATTTTATTTCAACCCCATTTGCAGATGAAATCCTAAATGAGGTCGCAGGACATGAATGCTACTTGTTTACAGATGGATTTTCAGGATACACTCAAGTGCTGATTTCCAAGGAGGATCAGAAGAAGAAAAAATTTGTCTATGAATTCGGTTCATTCGCTTACAGAGTTATGCCATTTGGTCTTAAAAACGAACCAGCCGTATTCTCAAGAATAGTAGTCAAAGCATTTAAGGAATACATATATAAAACAATGGCTATACACTTCAATGATTGGATTATTTACTCCATGTTGAAAGACGATTACAAATGGTTAAGAATAATGCTAGAACGATGCCGACAAATCCAGCTATCACTCAACATAAATAAATTCATCTTTTTGACTTCTATAGGAATTCTACTGGACATATTGTATGCAAAGAAGGCATCAAAGTCGAATTTGCAAAAATAAAAATCATCCTTGACTTGAAATCCCCAGTCAATCCAAAGTAGGCCAGAATGTTATTAGGGAATACAGGATATTACAGGAAATTCATTTATCACTACTCAGATATAACCTTTAGAATAATTATTAAAGGAAGATCAGGAGTTTGAATGGACTGAAGAATGTGATGCATCCTCCAACACTCTAAAGAGAAAATTTGTCGAAGCACCTATTCTCAGGTTTCGAAATTGGTCAGTCAAATTTCACATACACATTGACCCATCAGGCATAGTAATAGGCGCAATCTTAACATAGCCAGGAGATGATGGGTGGACTACTCAATCATGTATAGTAGCAGAAAGTTAAACAAAGCAGAACGTAAATATTCCACAATAGAAATGGAAGCATTAGGAATGGTCTTAACACTCCAAAAATATCGACATTATCTACTAGCTAACCCCTTTATATTTTACACCGATCACCAAGCGCTGAAATATCTAGTAAAAAAATCCTTACACCATGGAAGAATATGTCGTTGGTTGTTGCTATTCCAAGGATTTGAATTCAAAGTTATAGTTCGACCGGGAAAGTTGACCCGACCACTTGTCGAGAATCGACATGGGGGAGGAACTAACAGGAGTCGAAGACGATCTCCTAGATGCACATATGTTTCGAATAGAAGTTGTAACTGCAGAACTAGAAGAGATAGCACAATTCTTAGAGAATGGACAAGCACCTGAGGGAATGAGTACTAAAAAGAAGCAAATTTTAGTAATGAAGGCCACACCTTATAGTCTAATTAATGGGTTCCTATATAAAATGGGCTTGGATGAAGTACTCCGTCGATGTGTTTTGGAGCATGAAAGAGAGAACATAATGCATGAAGAACACCATGGCCCAGCTGGAGGACATTTTCAGTCAGACACGATTGCTAAAAAGATCCAACAATTGGGACTATGGTGGTCGGAATTACACAAAAATTGTCGAAAGTTTGTTAGTAAATGTGATCGATGTCAACATTTAGGTTGACCTTTACCTAGCACTGATATTCCCTTAATATCAGTAAATCCAAGTTTTTAACATTATAAATATGGGCTATCGACTTGATATGACCATTCCTAGTTCCTGCTAGAATGACATGTGCATGCTACATCATAACAGCAGTCGAGTACGTTACTAAATGGGCAGACGCAGAACCTATCGAAACCTGTTCTAGTGAAGTAGCTGCTAAATTCATATACAAAAATATAATTACTATATTTGGTTGTCGATTGACTATAATCAGTGACCAAGGATCACATTTTATCAACAAAACCATTGCAATCTTAACATAGCAGTTCAAAATCGATCACAGAAGAACCCCAACTTATCATGCTCAATCTATCACAGAAGAACCCCAACTTATCATCCTCAATCTAATGGTGCAATAAAAGCATTTAAAAAAACCTTAACAAGAGCTTTAACAAAAAATTGCAATACAGATAAGGATGATTGGGATGAGAAAATTACAGTGGTCCTATGGGCATACAGAACAACATATAAAAGATCCATAGAACAAACACCATTTAAACTTGTCTATGGGAAAGAAGCAGTCGCCCCCTACATTTTCGACAATAGACACCAGTAATCACCGACATATTACACATTAATGTCAAAGAAGCTAAGAAATAGCGACTACTGTAGCTAGCTAAACTAGAAGAACACCGACTAATTGCTATACAACACTAGGAAATTAAAAACCAGTAGACACAGTTAGCACTTCAATAGGTACCATCAGTTATCCATCTACATAATCTTGGATTGACTACTGTAATAGAAACACCAAAACTTAGGGACAAAGAATTGGACCAATTATTGGAAGCCCTCAGTGAAGGAAGCAAAGATAAGAAAAGAGAGAAAACAAGAAAACATTGAGAAACTCAAATCAGAGCAATTGGAATTTATGACAAAATGTAGGAATTTGGTACAAAAGGTCATACCAGCAGCAGAAGAAATTGATATGAAAAACCATTGGAAAGAGCTTACCAGCTATTCAAAAGTGTCGTATCTAACCTCCAGAGTCAATTATAGACAAAGAAGGATGAACAAGCATAAGAGACTTTTCTTCTATTGAGACAACAGTATACAACATTCTTGGAAGCTCACAAAGTACTAAAAGAACATTTTGAGGAGTCTACTACTACAGAGGAAGTCTTAAGAAATTGGTATACTTACTATGGCCAAGTATTCCAACAGGTCCGAGAGACTCGCGAGCACATCAAGGCACTGCAAAACCAACAGGGACTCCCAGAAGCAATGAAAGACACATGACAATATTAGATAGTATTGGAATAATTTTTTTTATAAAAATTAGAAAAACAAGCGTATCAATGGATAAATCAGGCAATCCCTAGTATCGACACACTTGACAAGGTTTGTTTGCACATGAAAAGATTACACGACACATCAGAGGAGAGCGCAATTTTTGGGCCCCGACATAAATAATATTATAGACTTATCAATGTAGGAGAATATTTCGACCTTGTCAAGCATCACAACCTTGACCATCGATATTCAGAAAGCACTTTGCAATTGGGCATGATTTCAACATCATCTAGTAGTGATAACCGAAGCCATTGTGGACATCTGCATACAGAAACAACCATCTATTCGACAACATAGTCCATGAACAAAGAAATTGTAGGAACTACTTAAATACAATCAATTTTTTTACCTCCCCTTTTTCTTCGGGACGAAGAAAGGTTTTGTTCCCGAGGGAGATGTTGGAGGAGCTAGTTGGTTAGCCAACTAGAATAGTTAGATGACTAATTGTAGATTAGGTTGGCCTCATCGGTCATGTCGATTGAGTGAACTGACAGGTAGTTACCATAACTATTTTGTAAATATATAAATAGACTGTTGATCCAGATATGAACTTGGTTTGGTCTAATGTATGTATGAACCCACATGTCTTATTGTGTAATATAACCTGTTATTCTACCCATTATTCTTGTCTCTTGTCTCTGTTATGATTATATGATTCTTTATGTGTATTATTGGTAACCTAGTGATTCAACACCAATCCATTCCTATTAGTAAGTCATCAGATACTAGAGGTAGAATATTTAAATTAGCATGTGTTTTAACACCACTCATAACAAAATCACACTTTTTCATGAAGCTAGTTACTTTTCGCTTTGTGCCTCTAGCCAGTTGAACTAACCAAGACTTTTCAAATTTATCTTGTTGTAATTTGTATAGTTCTACAATTCTTGGTGATACATAACTTAAACTTGCACTTGGATCAATCAATATAGAAATGGCTTTATCTTTTAACATACCTTCGATTTTGACCATCGATGTTTGATGATCTGCTTGTATGTTCTCTAATTTTGCACTGATTCTGGGCATGCTCCTTGCTATAAATTCCATTGTAGTAGCTTCTTGAATTGAATGTATGCTATTAATAATTTTTTTTTCTTACAGGGAAATCTTTAAAGTAATGTGGTTCACTAGATTCCCAACATTTTAATGGTTCCCTTTGTGCAGTATTTTTATTAAAAGCAGTGGATATTTCCATTTCTTTTATTGTTGCAAGATTCTGCTATTTATAATTTTTAAAATTATTCCCTTGGTATCCTCAATAATTATTCCCAGAGTTCTTATAAAACATAGTACCTTTCTTTTTCTGTTCAAAATTTTCACGTCTTTTTATTTTTCCAATTAGGTATGTTTTCTCATTTTGTTTTGTTTTGATCGTAGCAGAAATTTGCTTTTCTCATGGCTTGTTCCATATTTTTCGTATTATCATATTTGATTCTCTATTTAAACATAAGAGGTAAAAAACTAACGAAACATTGAATGTTTTTTTTCATCAATAATGTAAGGCACATAACGTAATAAACTTAAGAACTTTTTACTTAGTTCATTCATAGTTAATGCACCTAATCATAATTCATAGAATTCTTTATCTTTTTGCTTGTAATATCATTTCGATAAATAGTTTATTTTAAAATATTTCCAATTTACATAGCTTTCGTTAATGCTTTCTACTTTATTTATATCTTGCCACTAGATATCATCATTTCCTGTCAAGTTATAAATTTCCATTAATGCTTTTAGTTCGTTAGAATAATTATAAATCTAGAAGTACTTTTTCATCCCACACAACCAAGATTTTGCTTCTTCTCCTTTTTCGATTTCTCCATTGAACATAGGAGGTTTGATCTTTTTAGATTCACTGGTAATTTTTTCATGTAGTTTGTATTTATTTTTCTGCTGATTATTATCATTGGTTTCACTAGAATCTTTATATTTTTCATTACTATGTTTAGTTGATTCTCTGCTTGAAGATTCGGTCTCATGATTATAAAATTCTAGTTTTCTTACCTTACATTTATAAGGTACAGTTGTTGCCATATTTAATTTGGGTCCTTTATTATTTTCTTCTTCATTACTATGCAGTTTAGTTATCAGAACATTATTTAATTCTTCTTGTGTTTTTAAAATACGTTCATTATCTTCCTTGACTCGTTTCTATTCCGCCTTTAAATCTTTTACTATTTGTAGAAGTTTAGATGGGTTATCATTCCTACTTTCATTCAGATTCACCTAGATTTCATTGTCTCTAATATTACCCTATTAATTATTTTCTAGAGATTTAGGATGTGATTCTCCTTGAGCATACTTTCCTACATCTGCCATGATTCCTGCAAAAAACAAGGTTATTCTTCTCTTCTTGTTTGCAAAGAGAGTCAAAACATAACAATAGAATTAGCTTTCTCGTTTATATTAGTTTGATTGTTGGGTTTTTCAGGCCATGTGTTGTAGCTGTGCTTTGATACCATATTGTCACATTCCCATATTTTACACACAAAAAAATTATTTATAAATTAAAATAGTTACTCGTCATAAAATGTCTTTCTTCGTCGTAGCATCCTTTTTACTTGTTTGCATGGATAAAATTAACTGCACTTCTTAAATGTTTGACGACAAGTCTTGTCATTTGTTTGGCATTGAATCCAACTAAAATGATAACCTAGTTGTAGCTCTTTCCAAGGTGATATGTTAATGTTTAATGAAATGTTTGGTTTGTTACCAAGGATTACATCCTAAACTTTGGATTATTAGTCCTAAGCCATATGTGGCTTGGTCATATATGCATTAACTATTTTTCTAAGGTTCTTAGATTACTTGCATAAGGTGTTGGAAAAGGGTGCTAGCTCCACGAGCTTTACATGTGATTAGGGGGATAATCCAAGGTATGACTATGTTATAAAAACTTATGCCAAGGTTTGGAATACGGCCACAAGAGATACAAGTTGGAGGATAACTGCGATAAAGAAGGGTTTTAATGAGGATTTTAAATTTTTGTCATGAACCTTGACTGCAAGTTGACAACGCAGTTAGGAATAATGAATTAAAAGGGCTACCTCACATGCTTTTCATGCGTAGAGGTGATCTTAGCCCTCCACATGTACCTTGTGAGATCCTTGTCATTGGAAGATATTTTAGGGTTTTTAATAATTCATTTACTTGGTCATAAGTGTTTTTGTGCTATGATTTGTAGTGGTTGTTACCTAAGGTTTTTTCTCAGACACTCCATTGTGCTTGGCTGCTACCATGCTTGCAATTCAACAAGTCTACAATTTATTGCTTGGTTTATACACTGCATTTTTAGAGATGTTAAAGGTTTTTACTGGTGTTTAATGGTCATGTGGCTACAATTTGTTCTTTGCACTGTCTTAGTTATTATTTGTTCTTCATGTGGTAAGGTAGAAAATGTAGTACTTGCCTTTGATTTCTAGTAGAGGGATTCCCAAACCCGCAAATTTTTTAACAAGTATAAAGTTATTAATTTTTTGTATTTCACTCTTTATTTTGATAATGAAATTTCATAGGATTTAACAGAGCTAACTCGTCTTGGTTTTTCTTGTGCAGGGAAAAAAGAGGAGAGGGGATCTAGGAGGAGAAAACCCTTGGCCCTTTGTGCGTTTAACGAAGGTATGAATCTCTTCCTGTGCACTTGTTTATTTAAAATTCGATTCTCACACTTGAATGAAATGTAATAACATCACAACTCTTTTTTTGGTAGGTAAATCCAGGGTGCCAACAAATGGTTACCTAAAAGCTTAGGGCAATCCTGGCATTACCTTTATGACCCAATATCTCATTCAAGGTAAAATTTCACATAGGGTTAAGTTTACAATACATGTTACCGTTTTGATAATGAATTAATATATATCCTATAACCTTTGAAAAGTATGTGGATGAAGGTTTGGAACACGGGCCATGCGAGAGTGGAGGCATGGTTACCTCTCTCAATGTCATCATTATCTATCTTAAGGTGAGGAACACTATCCTTAAACTTTGTTTATGAGGGAAAAGTTTATAAATTAGATTGCGGGTTTATAGTAACGCTAGTAAGTTTATGCATGTATACATTGGCTCACCTCCTTCACTATACAGTAGGATCAATGTTTCAGATCCATGTATGAATTAATTTGAAATGTCGGCAGTAAGAGTTCCAAGATTTACTCTTTTTCGGTGTGTTGGGGAAGATAGAGGGTTTTAGAGCCTCTAACGATTTTTAAGATAAGTTTGATTTAATAACCAATGTTTGTTTTGTAATTCGATTTGGAAATCCTTTTTGGTTTGGTGAATTAGACTATAGGGTAGTTTTGATGATTGAAACATAGCCATCGTGGATTATACGATTGATATGATTCAGATATAAATGCAATTTGGGCATGATAGTTGGTTCCTAGATCTCATTTGATTTGAGTTACTGCGATTGTATTTCTTATATTCTTTGATTAAATGTGTTGTTTAGATTTGTTAGAATCTTATCTAATTACTTGGTTTTGAATATCTATATTTTTCTTGATATGTAAAATTTGAAACAGAGTTTGGTATTTGTAATCGTATATAAATTTATGTTTAGATTGCATATTTCCTAGTTTGATGTCTTGGATATTTTTCTTTGAATCTGTTTAAATCTTATTTAATATTTTAGTGATCTCTCTCTCTCTCTCTCTCTCTCTCTCTCTCTCTCTCTCTCTCTATATATATATATATATATATATAGTTCTTAAAACATAGATTTATTAACAATACATAGATTTGTATTTTAATTATACAAAAATAAAACATGTGTGGGAAGCCTCTCGTCTCTACTTATCGTACCTAAAATTTGTTGAAAGAGAAGAATTTGATACACACACACACACTAGGACATTCTATAGGAGTTCTATATTTTTTTACAATTTAAAATTCTTGTATTTTGTATAGGGAAGGTGATCTGTGATTTCTACAATCTTGTACATAAGCAAATTAACTATGAACATAGTATAAAAAAAGAATAATATTTAAACATGTTAAAAGAAGCTAATTAACAGATTGTATAATCTAAGTTTATAAAAAGATACTCGGAATTATAATCTACTTGCAGGATGTAATTATCGAGACAAAAATAGTAGATAAATTTAGTAAGGAACCTGTCATCACTGTTAAGAAAGAAGAATTGAAGATGTCGTTCCTCCCAACCAACTTCTAGAGCAACCAAAACTCACTTTCTACAGAACCCTCGAGATCATTTGCTGTACCACAAGGGAAAATTACGATCAATGCATGATCTCTTTGCATCAATAGATTATTTCCTCATCCATCGTCATCCTCTTGTTTATTCGATGGACATACTATTTTATAGTATTTTTCCCAGTACTTGGTCATTTATGAGCCTCCTGCTCTTTAGTGCTCCATAAGGAGTCTTGACCTGATTTTGGGGAAGATGCCTCTTGCATCGCTTGAGTTATCTTTTTCCATTGGTCATTTCCCCTTTGTGGGCCAATAAACAATATTTTAATGGCTACTTCACTTCTAAGTCCTCTCAATTATTTAATTAATCAATAAAAGTAATTCCACTCCATTTATTTTGACTTTATTTGTCAAAATATTAATATATATATAATCAAAGTAAATAAACAGTTTAACAATTGTATGGTGTATTAGACTTACTCCATTTGTATCTTGAAGTTGAGAATCTCGTTTTCCACAACTAGCACAAGAGGAGAATATTGTTAAATAAAAACGATGACTTCAGTTTGAGGGATATCTAAGACAGTTTGTACTGAGGTGGAGATATACACTCATGAGGGGTGCTACTATGCACAAGTTGACTTTCATGATGTTGGTCTTCTTGTGAAAAACCCAACTGGTCCCTAGGTTTCTCAATTAATTTTATTAAATCAATGAACTTGGTTTTATTGCATATTCTATAAACTAATGGTTCTTTTTCCTCATGGTTTGCTTCACTGGATTCATCATGGTAGCCTCTAAGTGACATCAATTCCCTTAGATATTTCTCCTTGTGACTATGTTGACTAAATTCTTGGTGGGGAGTATTGTAACAACATGTAGCTCGTGGGAATATCAATTGTTGAGCTTTCTTGCAAGATTATTGTTGTCCTAGAAACCCTGGAATCGAATCCATGGAAACTTCAAGTTGCATTGGTGGGGTTGTTATCTCCCTGTTTTGTTTCTGTTGGGGTGTATAGAATTTTGGAAACTTAGTAACATGAATTTTTGGTGGATTCATGGAAGGATTTATCATGTAGTCTAGTTGTTATGGAATGCAATAACACAACTTTAGATGCCAATTTAAAATTGGAGTTGAAAATGGAGAAGAACCGAAAGGTCATCTTCTTTCCAAATACTACTTTCGATGTAAACTAGAATTTGATTTACAAATTTATTATTATGATTTTGTTTCTAATCATTATAATACTAGCAACAACCATATTATTAATATTAATATGTCAGGAATACGCCGAGAGGCATATATTTGACATATTGATAATGTTTTTTTTCCTAAAGAATGTGTCAATTATTTGTATTTGATAGTTAATCTAATCATAACAACCACTTAGTTTGTCATTGTTAAGCTCATAGTAGTATCATCATTGGAATTAAGCAAACAATTGTATCTAATAGTTAATTTAAAAAATTTATTATAATGCTATGCTAGATGAGTGTCACATGAGTTGCACATTACCATGCCACTAAGTACAGTTGTCGCATGAGTTCAAAGGAATTTATTAGGAATTCAGAGGAGTTTATTAGGAGTTCAGAGGAGTTTATTACGAGTTCGGCTATCACATGAATTGCACATTACTTCAACTCCTTGTCACTTGATGTAAAATACAGTTTGACCAAACCTTGTGCACATTAGTTAAACTAATATTTATCCAATATAATCGTGATTATGGCTAAAGTTAAGTTAATAGATGTAAAATAATCGGAGCTAAGCAAATATTTGTATCTAATAGTTAATGTAAAAGTTAATTAGATATGGTCATGATTGGAGTTAAAGTTAAGCTAATAGTTGTACGCTTAATGGAGTTAAGCTCATAGTTATATCTAATAATAGAATAGTTGAAGTTGGAGTTTAATTTTTTCCAACTATCATGAATTGTACTTATTAGATGTTAACTAAGCAATTTTTATTTTTTTGAAATTATTAATTATGAATTTTGGACGACCCCATAGAATAAATATGGATAGTACACTTGTCTCATTCTTCTCCATAGATGAAAAAGCATAGATGGTATTCCACCCCCAAATCCTAAGATATATAGGTCTATCACCCTAAATATACATGGATAATTTACAAGTAGAATTGGATTATAAGATTGAAGTTTCATTTAATTTCAAAGCTTGAAAATTGAGATTTTAGGTATTTAATAGCTTATAAGTTGAAAATGATGTATTGCACTCATTGTTTGTTGATATTTTGAAAAGTAGTTTAATATTCAACATGCAATAAGAAGGGTTAAAGATAGATTTTTACTTAAAACTTCATTATAAAAGATTAGTTTTTTAATTAAAGATTCATTTTTAAAGAATTGATTTTTCATCAAAACTTCATTGTTGAAGTTCATAATTTTTAATAGAACGTTCTTTGATGGGGATTTAAAAACTAAAAACATCAAAAATAATTGTATGAAGAACACAGATAAATCCAAATTCCTCGGAGTCACGAGTCAATATCCAAAGATTGGATTTGAAAAGGAAATGAATGAGATCTGACGTTAAATCATTAAGAAATTCGACAACAAATAAGGAGAAGAGCTAGCGTTCTAGTTAAAGGTAAATAGTTGCATTTAAGGGAGAACTAAGTTTACTAGCTCACCATTAAGTTGCCACGTCAAACATCAAACAAATATGTCAAATCACATGAGTTTTACCACCAACTCATTGAAAAAAATAGATTATTTAACAATTAGATCATCATATCTCCGCTAGCAAATACAAATAAACCACATTACACAGAGTATAATTTGAAAATTCCATGAAATCAGAGATCACTACCGCATTATCATTTCATCAAAACAATATTAGTTTTTGTATTAGTATTTGAGGATTAGAGACAATTTCAAATCCCAAAAGCCCTAAAGATATGTGCCATTGTTAAGGGATCATTATAAAGGAGATTACTCCAAAAAATTAATGTCTTCGAAGATGTTTCCAAATCATTGTGTTATCACACCACATGGAGACTATGCCACATCAAATTTTATGTACTGATGGAATTGAATGAATGTGGATCGAAAGATCACATTATTTTGATTTGATACCACCAGTTTGCACCATGGATCACGTAGGTAATCAAATAATTTCTGGAACATGAAGTAACAATCACAGTTTCATGTGATAAAGGATAACAAGGATTACAATGAATTTGGTAGAGAAGAAGAG
The DNA here is from genome assembly GCA_001517045.1 of Pseudotsuga menziesii. Lineage (NCBI taxonomy): Eukaryota > Viridiplantae > Streptophyta > Pinopsida > Pinales > Pinaceae > Pseudotsuga > Pseudotsuga menziesii. The sequence continues at coordinate 23,023 of LPNX011068590.1, read as the reverse complement.
GTCAGAACTACCTCAACATCACTAGAACTGATCACCATTAGCCTTCAAATAAAAGGACACATTCAAGCCTGAGACTATTATGAAGCCAAAAATCATGAAAGAAAAGTGTTAGATTTGGAACTTCTCATCACTCTACAAGATCTTGTAAAGAAATCAAATATTATTGGACGATCTTCAAATCAAAATATCGTCGTGTCATCATACCAAGAGGCCATTCCATCACCAAAACATTTGTTTTGAACTAAATTTTGGCGAGAGATCACACTGTTTATGTATCACGAGATAATTAATGTTTAATTTCCTTCTCGCTCCTAACCTTCTTTAAAAAGACTCAAAATCCTAATTAATATGTATATGGAAAACCTAAACAAGTCATGCGAATTGCATATTAGCTAGATGATCAATTGCCACATGGAGGAGTTTATTAGGAGTTTGGAGGAGTTTATTAAGAGATGGAATGATTTTATTAGGATTTCGACTTTACACCACTGCACATTAGCTAGACTCCTAGATGCCAAATGCAGTTAAACTAAGCCTTAAGCAATTAGACTTGAAGTTAAACTAAGCAGGTTAAGCAATTAGACTTGAAGTTAAGATAATAATTGTAGACTCATTGGAGTTAAGTTAATAGTTGTATCTAATAGTTATCATGATTAGAGTTGAAGTTAAGCTAATAGTTGTAGAATAATTGGAGTTAAGCTAATAGTTGTATCTCATTGTTAATTTAAAGATGTATCACCAATTGTAATTCAAGTAAAAATGATGATTGGAGTTGAAGTTAAGCTAATAGTTATACCATCAATGGAGTTAAGCTCATAATTGTATCTAATAATCTAATAAGATGTTAACTAAGTTGTTTTTTATTTTTTCTGAAATTATTAATTTTGAATTTCGGACGACACCCATAGAATCAATCTGGACAGTACACTTGTCTCATTCTTGTCAGTAGATGAAAAACCATAGATGGTGATCCACCCCAAAATTCTAAGATAAATACGATATGGACATGAGATGCACGAGTTTGGAGGAGTTTATTAGGAGTTCTAATGATATTATTAGGAGTTCTGCTCTTACATGACTACACATTAGGGAAACTCCTAGATGCCAAATCTACTTGGACTAATCCTTAAGTGATTAGAGTTGAAGTTATGCTAATAGTTGTAAAATCATTGAAGTTAAGCTAATAGTTGTATCTAATAGTTATCCAATATAACACCATTGGAATTAAGCTAATAGTTGTATCTAGTATTCGAATAATTGAATAATTGAAGATTAATTTTAATTTTTACAAGGATCACTAATTATACTTAAGCTATTTTTATTTTTTTTGAAATTATTAATTATTATTTTGGACTATGCCCTAATCAATTTGGATAGTACACTTGTTTCATTCTTGTCCATAGATGAAGAAACATAGATAGTAGTCCACCCAAAAATTCTAAGATATATACATTTATTAGCCTAACAAAATGATATATATATATATATATATATATATATATAATGCTCACTAAATAATGTCCTTTATGCATAATGTCGGTTGTGTTGAACAAGTAAGCTATAAAGTTTGTGACATGTCTTATTAGTAAATGTTCCATATGTATGGTATGGAAGGATATCTTAGTTTAGTTTTTTATTTAGTTATTGTTTTAAAATTAATTGATATATGGAAGGATATCTTAGCTTAGTTTTTTATTTAGTTATAATTTTTAAATTAATTGATATTAGCTAAATTGTAAATTTTTCATATCTAAAAGTAAAATTATTATAATTTAATTTTTAAATTAGCAATCATGATATCTATAAATTTATTACAAGTTTATAAGAAAAAATATTAAAAAGAAAATGTATATAATCTTCTTGCAAATATGAAAAACATGGTTAATTAAACTTATCACATAAAAAGTGGTCATATTTAATATAAAACCATACTATTAACTCTCATACTTAAAACCATACTATTAACTCTCATACTTCATATTGACTTCTTTAAGGTTTTTTTCTAATTATAAATTCATCTAAATTTAAAGAAATATATATATTAAAATTTTATAGCTTTTCAATTTATATTAAGTATTATTTAAATTTAAAATATTAATATATTTTAGAAAACAATTAAAATTTTAAAATAATATTTAAAATAATTTTTATTATTTCAATAAAAAGAAATTAAAATCTTACACTGCCGCTTAAATTGTTTTTATTAACTAACATTAATTTTAGATAGTATAGTTTTTGTTATAAATCAATTTTTATATAAAAACCAATAATTACCATTAATTGTTAATTTGATTAATTAATTGTCATAAAATTTTCCATTTTAAAAAACAACTGTGTTAAAACTTATTCTGTAAAGTTAAAACTTGCCGCAACTCCTTTATGTTACAGATTTATAAGTACCAATTTTCAAAGATTGAGGTAAACATTGCACACTAATCAAAGCATAAGAACTAAAGAGAAATGATAGCCCAGATAGGTATTTTCAGAGATTCACATAAACATTAAAACTAATCAAAGCATAAGAACTTAAGAGAAATGATAGCCCATATATATATAACCAAATGCGTTCGATTTTGTGGAAAACATCATTTTCCAGTTTGAGATGCAGAGATTGTCCAATACCCCTTTCCCAAACCACAAAATGTCGCGGTTCATATTGTACTGAATAGTGCCAACTTCTCGGAAAATGTTTTTGATAACAAACCATGACAGATAAATATAAGAACACAAAAGGCACAGAAATATAAGAACATTCTTCAGTCATCTTATGATGGAATATGGCATTGAATCCAGTCACCTTATGATGGAATATGGCAAAATGCTTTTGATAACAAACCACAACAAACATATATAAGAACCGAATTATTTCAGCTTCTGGAGTAATTTCATGATGGAATATGGCATTGCATCCAGTCACCTTATGATGGAATATGGTAAAATGCTTTTGCTAAGAAACCACTGCAGCGAAATATTCAAATATAAGAACCCAAATGGTAGAGAAATATAGGAACCCAACCATTTCAGCTTTTCCAAGTCATCTTATGATGAAATATGGCATTGAATTCTGTCACCTTGGGATGGAATATGGCAAAATGCTTTTGACAACAAACCACGACAGAGAAATATAAGAACCCAAATGTTAGAGAAATATATAAACCCAAATATTTCATCTCCTCGAGTAATCTTACGATGGAATATGCCATTGAATCCTGTCACATTGCGATGGAATATGGCCTTCAATTTGGAGTGAGCTAAACTTCATATCATTTGCATCTTTGGTGAGGAAATTTGTGGGAATTTTAGGATAAATTTTTTGTTGAAATTGTGATTTTGGTTATTAAAATTATAATTTTGATTGAAAGATGGATTCAGTTTTCTTTGGGCATCCTACAATTTTAATAAACTAAAACTGCAATTTCAACAGTTTACAGAATTTTAGTAAAAAATCTGAACTAAATAATTGTACAAATTGTATCATGCAATATGGCATTCTCTCTAGTTGTATAGCTCTATTTCCAATTAAAAAATTGCTTTTGAAAATCTTAGTTGTAAGCCGTTATCTCTATTTCAAAATAAAAATAAAAATAAAATTGTATATTGCAATATAAAGCATTCATAGACATCAACCCAATAAAATGGTCTTAGTTACATTACCAATGGGCAATGTCTTTGAGTGTGAACTCAGAAAGTGATTAAACAAAAACAAATATAAATAATCAGATTTTTTTATTAAGCTGCACGCATAATACGCAGAAGGATCAAACTCAAAGTAAAAAAACAGGTATCCATTTTCTTTATAATTCAAATCCAAAGGGAAATTACATGAAAATTCTTGGCAAGGGAAGACGCTAAATTGAAACTCCCGCTATTCGTTATTGCACTGATTCCTCCATACAGGCCATGGCTCTCTCTGGACAGGATCATGTATTTGTTTTTGCTTTGGTTTCCTCAATTCTTTTTTAATCTTCTTTATGGCCTGTACATCTAGTTGGACCTCGGGGGGACGTCTCCTCCTGTTACGTGAGACATTTAACCAAACAGAATCATCTGCAATATCTCCAGCGATGGGGATATAGGCAGCATCCGGCTTCATCTGTAGGGGCAATTCCAGCTTCGGCAATCTTTCAGAGAGAGGCCTGCATTTCTTTGGTTTCAATTCTGGTTCGTCCATCTTGGCCTTCTCGTTGCATACTCCGTGATGTAGTTCTTGAGAGAACCTGCCTGGATGGGTAGAACAATCTATATCAGGTATTTGAAAACTGATTCGTTTATTTTTCCTTGAAGAATCAAGAGACTTTCGAAGAGAACTTCGTGGGCAAACATTTGCACTGCACCTGGTTACCATTTTTACTGAATTGTTATTAGGGTTTTGAAGCCTGTCAGCTGGGGTCATCAAGTCTGTCTCAGGCTGGTCATGGGTTTTTGCTTGTTGAGACAAAATGTTGAGGGGCGAAGAGTGTGGAGGTGAAGAAACAGGTATCACCTTTATAAAACAGCTTGTTACTCCAGTAGTATCTTGAAGCTGAGAATCTGGACCGCCACAGCTAGCACAAGAGGAGCGATTATTGTTAGATAGATATGATGACCCCATTTTGAGCGGGATGTGAGCCAGGGGTGGAGATACACAGTCGTTAGGGGTGCTACTAGGCACATGCTGAATTTCATGATGTTGGTTTTGTTGTGAAAAAACCAACCCGTCCCTAGGATTCTCACTGAATTTTCTTGAAGCAGTGAACTTTGTTTGATTGCATATTTTATAAGGTAATAGTTCTTCTTCCTCATGGTAGCATCTGACTGGCTTCCATGGCCTTAGATAAATCCCCCGGCGACGACGTTTACGAAGTGGTTGGTGGAGAGTATTGTAACAGCCTGCTGCTCGTGGGAATCTCAATCGGCGAGCTTTCCTGCAAGATTCTTGTTGTCCTTGACACCCTGGAATAGAATCCATGGAAACATCAAGTTGCATTGGCCAGGTTGTTGTCTCCCCATTTTGATGCTGTTGGGGTGGATATAATTTGGGAAAAATAGTAACATGACTTGTTGGTGGAGTCAGGGAAGGATTCATCGTGTAGTCCAGTGGTTATGGAATGCAATAAGGCAGCTTTTGATGTCAATTTAAAATCTGAGTTGAACAGGGAGAAGAAACGAAAGGTCATATTCTTTACAAATACTATTTTTAGTGTAAATTAGAATTTGATTTACGAATCTATTATTATGAATTTGTTTCTAATCATTATATTACAAACTGTACATGATAGATATCTCAGCAACCATATAATATATATATATATATATATATATATATATAGTTGAAGGGATGGTCTGCATATATATAAAAGAAATGTTTGTATTTATTAATGTTGTAATGTTGAGTGCATAACGCCCTTGTTTTATGAATCATTGCCCATTTCTACAATTATTAACTAGTTTACATAGAATTTCTAATAATGAGAAATCATCGCCAGATTTAAAGAGTATCACTAGACCAACCCACAATTATTCTTTTATGAAAGCGTTCCTGCTGTTACCATTATCCAATCAACTATAATTCAGATCGTTTCAGATAGTAGAGTTTCTAAGGCAAGTGTTTAAATACTGAAATTCTCGTTGCTATACAACTTATATTATAACTTACGGATAAAAGGTTCCAGAAAATGTTGACCAGTAAGGCAGTATGCCATGAAACCAGCTGTAAACATACTGGTGAAAATTGCTAATGCAAGAGCTTTGTCATAAAATAGACAAATGAATGTATCAGATCTATGGTGTTGGAAGGAATGCTGAGCGTAATGGGAGTTCTTGTCTGGAAAGTTCCAAGATCTTCCTCTCTGCTAATCAACGCTCTTTTGAGGGCTAGTTCTTCTTTCCTTTTGAATTTGGTTGAATTTGGTGATCTTCTGTCAAGTGAAAACAGTACCATAGATGTGTAGTCAGCTTGTAAGCTTAATATAACGAACATCGAGAAGAAAAAGAATATATATATATATGAAAACCACTTTACCTGAAATTCTGTGACGTGCCTGCGATATAGATTCAAATTTTCTGATTCACAGGTGGACTTTTATGGTAGTGATCCTTGTGCAGTGCTCAATGAACTTGCAGTGAGTTCAAAGTTGATGGACTATTATGGCAGAAGCCAAGTCTTGCCTTTGCAGATTGACAAGCTCTAAAACCAAAGAGGGAAAACGCGACAGTCTGTTACATGGCTAGTGTTATTTTTGGAATGCTTTTGACGTTTGTGCTGTTTTGGAAAAATTGTTTTACTTTTTTCATTTTTCAATTGGAATTGGAAAGGTTATTAATGGTTTAGACTTTATGTATTGCTATAATAAATTAGTACATTTATTTAAACTTATGGTGGGTGAATATTGAAATACTTATAAACCATAATTATAAGCTAAGTGTTAAGTGTTAGATTAGATATCTTACTTGTTTTTTTATGAATAATTATAATCACTTGTTGTCTATGTCTTAGTTACATGTTATTCATAGGTTTTTTTAGTTAAATGGGTTGCATGTCATTAAATTCATTGTTCATGCATAATCTGAGAGTTATCCACATGTCACTCAAAATTCATTATCCATGCACCATCTAGAAGATTTATCCATGTTTTAACTATTAGTTATCCATGCATCAACTATGTAAGTTACTTTTTATATTTGTTTTTAATTCATAGACTACATTTATCTTGTTAGAAAACACATTGATAGTAACCCACCCTATATTCTAAGATATAAGCATCTATTATTTCATTTAACAATTACAAAAAAAACCTATTTTCATCATAATAAAATATATCTCAATTTTAATAATTGTATACTATATTATCGTTTATGTTATTGTTTTTCAAGACTTTAACTATTTATTGCATCGAGAGGCGCTCTACAGCCCAGCATGGGAGAGATCTTGTAACATTAACGTTATTTTTATTAATAACAATTTTTTTTTTAATTATAGGCCAAAATAAATGTCGGCCAGAAAAACCACCTAATATATTCCTACCTAACAAAACAATAAAAAAGTAAAAATTTAATTATCCATAAGAAAAATGGAAGATGTTGTAATATTCTTACCTAACAAAACAATAAAAAAGTAAAAATTTAATTATCCGTAAAAAGAATGTGGATCAAGAAAAAAAACACAATATGTGGGAGATGTTGTAATGTTCCTACCTAACAAAATAATAAAAAATAAAAAATTGAATTATCTGAAAAAAAATGTTGGCCTTGTCCATGGTTTTAAAACCATGTGCAAGGCCTTTTAAACAACCCATGGTTTTATTGTACATGGTTTAGGAGGGCCTTCCAAATGGTTTTAAAACCATGTGCAAGGCCTCCTAAACAACCTTTGGTTTTATTTGACATGGTTTAAGAGGGTCTTGCAAATGGTTTTAAGATCAATGGATACCTAAGAAGAGATTTGATCCCTCTCGGTGCTTGATAGAGCCTAGAATTTGGATCTACCCTGGTATATAAAATTTGATCAATGAGAATAAATACACATTGTTTAATAGTGACATGTAATTGATCAATGAGAATAAATACACATTGTTTAATAGTGACATGTAACTGTGTAACAAGAGTTTTGAACAAAAGTAAGTATAGCATTTTTTTTCATATAATATTCTCCAATCTCGACAATTACTATATAAATCTCAAAACACCATTATATTAGCTTCTTTACAACACTTCTCATTATAGAAAAGGGTTACATAAATAATGTGTTCCAATAAATACACCCTAAAATACAATTAATATTTTTTTTTATATTTTTCTTTCTAAATAAATAATTTAATAAGGTGATGAAGGATTCAAATTTAACGAGAGGTCGAAATTGTTTAATTGGATTCATGCAAAGCTCTTGATTTAAGAATAAGCAAGAGAGTTCAAGTTCAAGCTAATTACAGGATAGTCGTTTTTATTTGAGATTTGGGGTAAACTATCGTGCATGCTTTTTCATCTAGTGACGAGAGGATGAGACAAGTGTATTGTCTAGATTTATTTTATGGTAGTCATTCAAAATTCTAAATAAACAATTATAGCTAGTTGGTTGATGGATAACTAGTAGCAATGCATGGATAACTCATAGCTGATGAATGGATAACCAACACTTCACGTCATATAACTAGAAGAATGTGAGATAAAAAGAAAAAAGAATATAAAAAATCATTAATAGTTGATAAATAGATAACATGAATAATGTTGGTGATAACATGTACCTAGATAGGATAATGTCTACAAAATTCTAGGCCAAAATAACTCGGCCTTAGATTTGCTTTTATAAATAAAAGTTGTGTTATTGAAATTAAATATATGAGATTTATAAATTATATAAATTGAATGAATTAAAATTTAAAAAAAATGTCTAGTTAAATTTATAATTTCAAATTAATTATAAATTGAATATCAACTAGAAAAAATAGGCTAAAATTAACCAGATTGTTGCGTAGGATTTAAGGGTAAGGGTCAGTGCAAGAAGATGAGGGACCTTTAAGATGCAATCCTAGTTTTAAAAAACAACATCATGTTACCAAAAAATACATCAACCCGAGCCTGACATAGCACTTGGTATGGTTCAACCCGAGCCTGACATGTCATGGAACATGTAGGATAGGAAGACAAATCGCGCATGCATTTTAGAACTACAAAACACGCTCGTGATATGTAGTTCTAAAATGCGTGCGCGAATTGTAAATCATAAAAAAAAATTATATACACAGTCCCGAACCTGCGGCCCATTATCACAATCAGGAACGCGATTTCAACGGGCAATTGGAGCGTTTGGAGCGAGACCATTGCCTAGGATTGTTGCGGGAGCTGATTTAGGTTGAGGGGAGGAGATTTCACTCGTTCATTGTCATCCAACAAGGTAATTCAATCACCCAATGCATTTTTTTTTGGTCAATTTTTACCCTATAATTGTATGTGTGATATTCAAATGCACTTCCCTCCTATCTTTTTTAATTCTCAAGAGCATTACCTTATACACCTAGTATAAGAGATTGAAGAATGTGGTTAAAAGATGGAAATTGAACTATTATTTGAACAAATCTCAAGTTCAAATCCAAGAACTAAACATAGCACAAAATGAAGACAAAGAGCTAACCTTAGTGTCAAAAGAAAACTTACACCATTTCTTATAGAGGGAAAAGAAAGTAGAAAGTCTCAAGCACTACCAAATACAAATGTAGGATGAACAAACTATATACTTCCTGTCACCAAATAACATCTCTCACCAATGCATTTAACCCTAAAATCTCTAAGCAATGGTCCCTTAAGAATGCCTAAAACTCCTAGTAAACCATCACTCCTAAGAATATATGATTCAACATCTAAGAGCATTTCCAATCAATGTATAGTCTATCAAAATAACCCATTATTTGTTAATATAGATGTAGAGAGGACCCACTAGTAGATAACATGACAAGCAAAAACTTGAAGTTTATAATACAACCTAATGTGAACAGAATGGACCAAACACTATGAAGTCTACACACCCATCTCTCACTCAAAATCGGGTTAATGAATTTCATTGATGCATCATTGAGTAAAGTAAATGAGAACCATACTGCTACAATGACTTACCAAAAATCCAACCCTAATAACTCCAAAACAATCATGGCATCCCAATGTTCATTTTACATAGATTATGCTAAGGAAGGAGCCTTGCAAACTCCATCATCAAACATTGATAAGGGAAGAGGATACATGTATGCTTTTGAATTAGTTATGTGGTGACATTTTATTTACTATTATATAGGTCTATGTGACGGTTGGATGTTCTGAAGATAATTGGATTTAGATGCATTTACATTTTCAATTTTGAAGAGATGTCATTATATACCATGTATACGTTTCTAATTATTTTCTTATTGATTTTTTTATTGCAGTTGCGGCTATGGACCCAAATGCAGAAATATTGATTGAGCTTGCCCACTTGAGAGGTTTGAGTTCTGCTTTTAGTGGTGGTGACAGAATTCGACGTTCACTTGCATCCACTTTGGATGAAATTGTTGAGACCATCACATTGTCAAACAACGTACTATATGGTATTACTTCATATAGAGAAAGAAAAAGACGTGAGTACGCTGATGGGCTTAGTTACAATGCAGTAAAAAAGTTGAAAATCACCAAGGAGCATATATTTTCATTGTTTAGGGACCCTCGCACGGGGGAAATTCCAAATGCAAACAAGCCACATATCTCTATTGAGTGGTGCACATATCAACCATTTGTTGATAACTGGATGGACAGATGGTATATGGTTTTTGATATGCGACCACACAACAACAGGGAAATCCCGTTGTACTTCCTTCGGAAGATGTATGCAGAGTTCGTGTTGGGAAAACACGTAAACTATTTTGATTATTTGCAGTTTCAGGGGATCAGTGGGGGGATGCCCCAAAAACGACCTAATGCCAGGCTTCGAGACGTTGATCACCCTATCCCTGCACCTCGCAGGCAGTTGCCTGGGAAGATGTCCCACCTCTACATCATGTGATTCCACAGACACGTGAGGCATTTTTGAGTTTGGCACGGGCCGTTGTTCTCCTTAGCACTATGGTTCAGCATATGGGTGAGGATGGGACATCTGTCCCTGATGTGGTACATACACCAGGTCCTCATGGTGCAGGACCATCTTCTGGTGCAGTACCACCCACTGGTGCAGGACCATCTACTGCAACACCATCTACTAGTGCAGCACCATCAACACATTCCCAGCCCACTTTTGAGCCTCATGAGTGCACATTGTGTGGTCTTCCATGCTATGGTCTTTCGTCAGATGTTGTCTTTAGTGGGTTTTTGAGTGATGTATGTATATGGTTAATTGTAATAAATTCTTCATTTATTTTCCTCTTTGTACACATATGTATAGTTTGAGCTAATATATTAATTTTGTGAACTTGCAGCTGATGCTTTATGGCGGAAGCAACGCCCCATAGTATCATGTCCCACACTCTACACAGGGGCAGGACATTCCATCCACTGATCCCGTATCTCACACCGAGGTAAACATTTTAAAATTTTAGTTTTTAAATACTTGTTAAATTGTTAATTTCCACATACTGTACATGTTAGTTCACTAATGTTATCTACGGTCTAATATTTACAATTATTAAACTTGCAGATGCCGGATACTTCACGGGGGAAAGCATTGGAGGTAGGATCCATATCTGGGAAGATGCCATATCCTACACGAGGGGAAGCAGTGATGGAGGTAAACATTTTAAACATTTAAAAAATGTCATTTTTTAAATACATGTATGTCCGTTGAATCATCCATGTCTAGCTACATGAACTCTTGTTGACTATAGGCTGGTACCGAAACACCTGGACCACTTCCTGGAGTTGTATCTCCTTGTAGGCCATATGTGAACAAGGGCCTTGTCTATATGAGATGGCCTACCCCTAGAAAGAGTGAAGTTGTCCGTGACCATGGAAATACTGATACCATGGTAATTTGTATATCCTTCAATGATATTTCTTGGTTAACTTGAAATCCAGTGCATAAAATATTTTGTTAATGTTTGATTTGCATGTTTACTGCATCAGGAGCCAGATTTCACTGTTGAAAACCTTGCAGGGATGGTTGATGCAGCAGTCAGTGCTACATCTACAATGGCAACAAGGCACACAGAGGTACAACTATTTGAACATGATATAGACATAGTGTGTTATTGTTGTCTATTGTTTATTCATGCACATTTCTAACTATTTCAAGATTTGGTGATTGTAGCCACCACCACCTCCAGGTCCTGCCCCCTCTGGTTCGACCATGGATGCGACCATCATTCATGTTCAACCAACAACTTCATCTGCTACACAAGAAACCCAATCCCCTTTGTCACAGTCTCTCATTGAGGTGAGATGTCCATTAATGAACAATTGTTTCATGCAATGTCCATTAACATTTTCATAATTTTTGAGTTAATTTAGATATGGTATTTTATTGAGTTAATGTATTAGTACATAGTTAATTGAATTTAACAATTGATATTTAATTTGCAGGATCCAGAGACGCACACTGGTCCTATAGTTGTGCCTACAGGATCACCCACAAGAAAGAACAAGAGGAAGCTTGAGTTTTGATGTGTCTTATGGGATATGTACATATTGATACATGTGTACATGTGGCATGGACAGTTTTGGATACATGTACTTTTGGAGACATGTACATTGACATTTCACTTACATGTACATGTGGCTTGTATAGTTTTGGATACATGTACATGTGGCTTGGATAGTCTTGGATAGTTGTGGAGAGACATGTACTTCTGGTTACTTTTGGATATATATATGTACTTTTCGATACTTTTGGATAAATATGTACTTTTGGATATATATGTACTTTTGGAGACATGTACACAATTGACATTTCAGCT
>LPNX011068574.1:107779-129062 GCA_001517045.1 Pseudotsuga menziesii | reverse complement strand
GCTGAGTCATCCATCCCTACTTAGGATTAAGTTTATCATAATGTCTCAGAAAATTAAATAAAACAATTACATAATTTTACAAAATTGGGGTATGTGACAACAACCATATGCCAAACCATGGCTCTAATACCATTTCTTAGGATTCAAATGAGCATACATATAATTAATAGTGAGAGAACATAAATCCACATAGAAACAATTTTAAGATAGACACAATATTTATGTGAAAAAACTAAAACTCAAAAAAATGACCATAATAGATTTATTGACTCCCTTGTGTAATGTTCCTTTTTTAAATTTTTACCAAAATGCCCAATTTTTCAATTTTTTCACAATTTTTGCTCGACTAGTTTTAGTGTCTTGGTCACGAAATCAGCCCAATTGTTCCCAAATATTCAGAGAAGGTGTATGAATGATATAATAAATTAATTATTATGTTCAGGGATGTATTATGGCCCTCCAATCACTTATGCAATTCTGTACTAAATTTTGAACAAGATAGATGATTTCACTCACAATTTTGGGCTCAAATCCCCCCGGGGTAAGTGGTAGAAATGGCTTCCCAAATGTGCAGAAACCCACTCGAATTCTTAAATTGAAGTAGGGGATGTGTAGAATACATTATCAGAGACTCATATGCATAACCAATCAACATCCCATGGCTTTTATCACTTCTTTCAATCAGATATAAAAAACTAGTTTGGGGCCCTTGGGCAAATGAGGTGTAGTTTGCTCCAATTGCTATGAAATTAGACCAAATGGCCACAAATTCTTAGTTACTGAACATGAAACCCATAATATAATTTAATGACAGTCCATTTATTCATAAATCGTCAATATTTTATACATCAATTCGAATCCATCAAGGTTACAAGAGTTCACTACAAGGTAGTGTGGAAATGGCACTATTTCTTCATTATTGAGCAATAATACATGATATTTCTTTGAATTTCGACCTGAGATATTTCTGAACTTACAGAGTAGAGAATTTACATCAGAATACAAAATATTGGAGCAATAGAAGCTCTCTCAAAGAGATGAATAGCTCACCAAGTGCACCTCACTCCATAGAGATGAAATATGGTGACAAAAATTGAGATGAAAGGAAGAACAAGATGAAATCGATATGTCCATGAGCTGCTGTAGCTTGCACCTATAAATTATGAGTCTATTGAAGCTCCTTGAAATACCTAAGTGGCCTCTCCAAACACCAACTAGGATGGGAATCTTTCACCCTCGAAATTGGCCAAGGCATGAGGTAGCCATCCACTAGCTCTCTCTCTCTCTCCATAATAACATTTTTCACAAATGATAAAAAGGGCCTTCTCATGGCTGATCCTTGCATTTTATAAACATTATTGGTCTTCTAAGGTTCCAAATCCATCCATAAACAAAATCCAATTCGAATTGGTGTGGCTGCTCATGCTATGCCATGTGGCCTCTCTCTTCACCTTCCCTCTTCTCCCAAATTTGAGTAGGAGCCTATTGGCCTTCTCCGACTCCCATGAGAGCCCTATAAGATGCTCTATTCAGGACTGACATGTCAAATATGTCATATTTCAGACTTCATATCTGAAATGTGTCATAACTGTCATAGAATCTCCATCATTGGTGTCAGAGATGTCATAGATGTAAGGGTAATCTAGCCAAGTGTCCATGAAATTCCCATTTGGCTCTTCCTCTCCCCATGTAAGTTACAATTCATCCCAAATTTGACCTATGAAGTATATGGACAAGTATATTAACCTTATAATCCATCCAAAAACATTAGGCTTCCCATAGATTCCATATTGCAAGAGGAGGATGCGATTTAACATAGGAATTCTAGCTTGAGTGGGCCCCATAGTCTCCATGTGTCTCCATTCTCCATAGCCATTTCATTTTTCACTTGCATTCATTTAATTAACTCCATTAAATAAATATTTATTCCTTCTAATGTCTAAAAACCATTTATTAGCTCCCTTATTAACTTCTCAATGTTTCCACCCAACTTAGGGAACTAGTAGGATTGATGGAATTTTCCTGCTATGCAATTATTTGAATCGGGACATTACACCTTGACCTAAACTGGCCAAGCCGGGCAAGTGAGATAGCCACCACCCACCTCTGGGACTATTTACAATGGATCCTCCTTAAACCTTATAAATGCTTCCTTACATGCAATACCATTGAACAATACCATGGGCCACCAATACCATGGAAAATACCCTGGACTACAAAAAAACCATGTGCCAAAAAACTATGTGCTAGACCTCAACCACCTTTGACTCATTCCCGAGTCAAAGTTAGCCCTATGATTAAAGACCACACCATGTTCTAAAGAACATTTATTCTCTTAGAACGTGCACCATGTGCTATTGTTAGTGTGGAATCTTTGGCCTTTAAGAGAGGATATCAAATTTATTTGAAGGTTTTTAGCACTAGATTTTAGGCATGTATGGCAATAATGACATGTTGAACCATTATAAAAGACCTTTCCAAAGTATCTTTGGTCTTAAGATGGGGATAGTTAACATTATGATGTTTTGAACATTAAATATGGGTCACTAGAACCTATATATGGTTCGTGGTAGGAACATAAGACTTAGGACCTAAATGAAGCTTCTAGGCATCTAAAGACAACAATTACACCTTGATCCATCCCAAAGAATCAGCTGAGGGAATTTCTTGCCTCTAACAAGGTATATAGGTTCCATTAGAAGCAAGGGATTCCCTCAAGTGTTCATTTGAGGTGGTTCATAACATAGTGGCCCAAGACACTATGTATTGGTATTGAAGCTTTAACCATGGCCATGGGAGGAGACATGTACCTTAGGCCCTAAAGGAATCTTATAGTCATCCAAGGCTAAGAAGGTTGTTAACTACACATAAACACCTGAGGGTATCATTGGCATATGATTGAGTATTTTTGTGCTATTAGGTGGTTTTGAGTATTGGGTATGTGTCTCATGGCCTTAGAAATGTTCTAGGGAAGTTGGTGCCTCATACATGGTCATAAGATGAGACTTTAAACTCAACCCCTAAAGTAATCTTCTAGCCATTCAAGGTTAAGAAGGTTTCTTTAACGAACCACACATGGCCTCTTGATGATATTATAGATGTATGATTCAGGATGTCAATTCCATTAGGCAATTTTGAACAACAAGTATGTGCCCTAGTGCCTTGGAAAGTCTCACAGGAATAAAACTATGCGTTAGGCACTAAAGAAACCATTGAGACATCTAGATCCATGAAAAAATCCTCACAGTTCAATACATGACTTATCAAGGGTATTGATGGAGCTATATATGGGTCTTATAGCCTTGAGGCCTTCGACATGGCCATGGGAACCAATACCTAAACCTAAACCCCTAAACGAGTATTCTAGCCATATGGTGTCATACAGGTTACCTCGAACAACTCCACATGGATTCCCAAGGGTATGATTGACCTATGATTGAAGATATTGGTTCCATTGGGTGGTTTTTAGCATTAAGTATTTGTTTCATGGCATTGGAAATGTTCCCTTGGAATATACCATGCATCAATCCATAAAGAAACAATTAAAGGATATAGATCCATGAGAGCAATCCAATGTGGGTGAACCGTGAATCATTGTAGCCTTTATATAGAAAAATATAGCCCCTAATTTTACCTCCACTATTGGAAATCAATGGCAAAAAGAAGGGATCACATGAAATTTACTAAAAATATAGGAAAATGCAACCATATGCCTAAATTACAAGGAAAATGGAAGGAAAAACAACCCTTAGGAGCCTCCATTACTAAAAATTGGGGGCAAAATGTAGATTGGAGGGAGATTTTGCTAGCGTGAAAATAGTTTTTTTCATTTTCCTCATTAATACACGAGAGGATATTGATTTTGGATTTATTTTTTTCTAATAAATATTGGGAGAATATATTTTAGCTGAAAAAACCCTTTCCATTTAAGAAAATATCCCACTAAATTTTTGTAACCCCCTTAATATAGGCCATGGGCTATAGCCCCTAAAATTATCCATGGTTTCAACCATATCTCAACATTTGTTGAGCTCAATAAATGTCTTCATCTTGATAGACCGAAACTTATAGTTTGTACCAGTCAGTACAAGTCCAAATATCTACTTCAAATTTGAAGTGCTTCTGTTTGTAGTAGCCATGTTGGTATTATTAACTAGAGATGCTTTTTTTTTAACCGTTTAAAGCAATCGGCACAGCTTGTATAGCTAACACAAGGCGTCCGAAGGGTGCATTAGTAAAAAAAATTGTAAGTGAACAATGACCAATGCACTTTTCCTTTGGAAAATATGTGTCACTGAGGATCTTTTCTTTGAAATAAGGTGTGTCACCAACACACTTTTCTTTTGGACAAGGTGTTCCAGTGGTGCCCATGACACTCTTTTTCTTCATGTAGGGTGTGTCACCGACACACTTTTCCTTCATACAAGGTGTGTCAACGACACACTTTTCCTTCAGGAAGCGTGCGTTAGTGACACAATTTTACTTCATGCAAGGTGTGTCAACGCTCCAAGAGAGAAGAAAAAGAAAAAATACACTTTATTCCTTGATTTGTTCTCACTTCGATCACAACCTCCGTGTGTGCGCGCTTTCCACTATGTGAAAAGGATTACCCAAGAAAAAGGAATGGATCAAAACATACGCTCCGATACCATGTTAAGGATTAAATAAAATAAGAAGAATATTATAGAACACACAATGGGAATATTGATGTCCTTCTCATTATTAGACTCAAGTATTTATAGGATTACATCACAACAATACCATGAGCCAATAGTATGAGACAACAAATACTATGGGTCACTAATCAAGATAAGGTTACCAAATCAACTACTCCACTAACTAACTAATTAATGTTACATTTACCAGTAAGATTACATTTCTTAAAAAATATGGGCAACCTAAAAGTTGTTATTTTGTTCATTTTTACTTCCTCAACTTTTATTTAAGAACCCAAAACAATAACAATAAAAGTCTTTACATAATAGTGCTAATGCAAGGCATGAAAGGTGAAAATTTCAAAGACAATTGAAAAGGAAACTTTAATTGTGGGTTCACTCGAGATGATAGAGGAATAACATAATGAGAGTAATCTATATATTAAAATTGGGATAAACTTTTTCCATTTTAAATTAATTTGTTATTTATAATAAAAACGTTTTATCATAATGTATAATTTATATATTTTTAAATTAATTATGATAATGATAGTTCGACAATTCATATCCATGATAGACAATGTCTTCCATATGCATTCCTTAATTTTTTCAAATCTACATTTCAGATCAATAAGTGTGGTCCAAACATTGATTTGAAAAAATTATAAGGTTTGATCTCCCTTCACCAGCGGCTTCCTTCGACGAAGACGAAGCTTGACAATTTCTCGGCTCCAACTGTTTCTTACACAAACTCCTACACGGACTCTTACATGAACCCTCAAACGGATCAACACTTGTCTACTCCCATTAGTGGCCTCCTGCCTTTCGGGATTATAGACCTCTTGTGCTATTCAGATCCTAAGAGAAATTGATATGAACTTTGGATGAATCTCAAACAACAGAGAGCTAAGAGAAAGAAAACTTTATTTTATTAAGAACTCCTGATAGCAATTTACACAATGATTACATAGGATATATCTGAAGAGATCCAACATACAGATTCTTTGACGGACTAGGGAACCCAAAGGTGCCAAAGCTACCTTCTGCTCATTTCCCACACTCATACTTGGGAACTCAAAGGTGCCGAAGCTACCTTCTGCTCATTTCCCACACTCAAATTCTAACTTACTTGCAGAGCTCTAACCTCCAAACTCCGATGATCCAAATTACTTACTTCGCCCCTTATTTGTAGGAAATTCGGGGGACAAGTAGAATCCTACTTTTCAGAGTGTGGAGACATGTATGTCCTTGACAGGAATAAAGCTAGTACTGGCTTTTTCGTAGATTCTCTGTAATGTGGGTCAAACCGCACCAAAAGTCGAAGAAGTCCTTCGAGTTACAGAGATTCATTTGGAAAGATTATGAACAAAGTGGATATTTTAAAGAATCAAATCCCATTAAAACTTATTGAGAAGACTAAAGGTTACACAGTGGAGATTTTTACAGAATCCCATTAAAATTGTCAGACACCATAGTCAGTCTGAAAGACATTAATCAGAGTACATTGAACCATACTAGTTATCATAATACAATGTGTCCCACATTTTGGTGTATATTTGGTGGATAATAATAGGTTTTCCTTGAAATTATGCACCTTAATCTTCATACGTACTAACCATTGATGATGGTTACTCAAAAAGCAACCAAACAATTGTTTTTCATTCATGACTTCGGATTCTTGCAGATCGCTTATTTTATTAAGTCCAACACCATGTCCTTCATATTCACTTTCAATGATATATGGGTCCACTGCGCTTCGGTTGATGCCAAATGTTTTCCACCAATTGGAGAACCAATCAGGGATATAAAACTGTAGAGTTGTTCTGACAAATATGAACTTGAGAAGGGAGACATATGTCCTGTCAGAATTGTCCTTGCATAAAAACTCCCACCACATCTATTTGTATTCTGAATAATTGTAAGGAGTGCCAGGAAAGATTCGGTCTGCATGTCCTGTTGGCCACCATTCAAGATTTCGTGGATGATTTATGCAGTAGTACTGATTTTCTATCACGGGAGTGACAGAAATTTTTTTCCAAATATATTCGACATCATGAAAAGTATATATCAATGCTTGTGATGCATCTGCAGCTTTTCTAAGTGCTCTGTCATACATCAAACTTGGAATAGCACTTGTGGAAGTGGGCCTTCGTCGAATCTCTGGTACAAGCCTTGGGAGTAGAGAACATGGCTGCAGGTTTCTATCAATCACTTGAGTGCTTCGTAGCTACCAGGTTGGTCTCCATTGTTGTTTTTATTCAGTCCAGCTCATGCTTTCTGGAATTTCTTTGGTTTCTTCCTGATTGTTTTTCCACTCACTGACTATGATTAAACAAGAGGCAGGTTCATTTGATATTTGTTTTTCTTCAGTCTGTAAGAGATTTTCTCTGCTCAAAAAATCAGGCAAACAATTTTTAGAAACTTTAATATGTTCAATATCAAATTCAAAGTTTGAAAACAAAGCTTGCCATCTTGCGAACTTGGCCTCACTGGCCTTTTTTAACTTCTTAGTTCAATATTTTGTTCATGGCAGCAGCATCTGTTCTTAAAACAAACCTTTTGTTAATTAGAAAAATTTCAAATTTTTGCATAGCATTTAGTGCAGCCTTGATTTCTTTGTCTAATGCAGCATAGTTTTTCTCTGCATCCTGCCAAATCCCTGAAGCAAATTGTAAAATTTCTTCTGACCTCTTTTTATTTTCTTTGATCCTTACTTGCTTAAGAACTGCTCCCCACCCTTCATTACTGGCATCAGTTTCAACAATTTTTGGCAGATCATCATCTGCGACATAGAGAATAGGCAAAGTCTTTACTCTTGCTTTGATTTTTTGCACGGCTTTGGTGTGCTCATGGGTCCAGGGAATTGGTTCCTTCTTCAATATTTCATTCAAAATCTTTCGATCTTTAGCACAGTCTTTGTGGAAATGACTGACATAGTTAAGACTACCCAAAAATATTTGCAACTGGGTTTTGTCAAGGATTTTGTCAGGAAATTTATCAGCAAATTCGACTGCATGTTGTTGCAAGATCAACGTTCCATTGGAGATAACATGCCCTAAAAACTTGATCTTGGTCTGGAATAATGCAAGCTTCTTTTTTGATAGGACCAAACCAGCTTCTTTGACAACTTTTAACAAGGTTGCCAGATGTTTAAAATGCTGCTCAAATGAATATGAAAACACAAGAATATCATCTATATATACAATCAGCCAATCAAAGTATGGCTTGAGCACATTATCCATCACCCTTTGGAATTTGGAAGGAGCATTCTTGAGCCCAAATGGCATGAAATTCCATTCATAATGTCCTGCACGGAAACTAAAGGTTGTTTTGAACTTATCTTCCTCTTTAATGGCTACTTGCCAAAATCTAGACTTGGGATCAAACTTTGAGAATATTTTAGCTCCTCCAATTCTGTTTACTAGACTTGACTTATGAGGGATTGGATATGTGCCATTTGCAAGAACTTTATTTAGAGGCTTGTAATTCACAACAAGTCATGGAACACCTCTTATTTGTTCAGAGTGTTTATTTACATAGAACCCATAACAATTCCAAGGACTCTTAGAGTGTCTGATAAGTCCTTTTGATAACTGTCCTTTAATTTCTTCTTCACATAATTTTTTAAAATGGGCATTCATGGGAATTGCTTTGCTTTTACAAGGTTTGCCCTCATATCCTTCCTTATAGGGAAGCTGAATAAAATAATTAGCTTTTTTCGAAAATGCAGTTGGGTTTTCATAACATACCTAAGTCTCAAATTGTTCTCTGAGATGTGAAATTTTTTGTTGAACCTGTGGCAATTTTAATTGGTCTTCTATTCTCATAGCTACTTTCAAATCTTTCAATTCTTGGATCTTTTTCTCTTTCTGCTGGATTGTCATGGAAATCTGGACCATTGTTGAAATTTGTGGAGAAGAGACAAAAGGGAGGACGACTTTGGTTGCTCGGATAGCTTTTGCAGAACCTTGTCTGATTTTTATATTAGGTAGAGTGATGAAGAATGCAGCTTTTCTTTCTGGAGTTCTTGCTAAGCCATAAAGTTCAACAATTGCAAGGAAAGGAGTGCCAAGAATACATGCAACTGGAATATCTGAGAGGAAAAACTTTATATCCAGACAATGTTGCTTTGGGGATCTCATATCCCAAGGAGATTTGAGTATTGCCTACTCCAGTAATAACATGAGAAGTTTTTCTCCAATATTTGGCCGGAATAAGATCTTTATACATCATATTTACATCTGCACCAGAGTCAATCATAGCTTTGAGCTTGAAAATTCTATCTTGAATTTTTAAATGTATCAGTACCAAAGGTTTTTGATGCTCAATAGCCAAAACTTTCATAGAATTAAGGCCTTCAAGAATATTAGTATCAAATATACTAATGTTTGTATTTTTGTGCTCTTCTTCTGATCTTTCTTTTGAAGGAGCACCTCTTTTAAGTTTCTGGATTTCATCTCGAGCCCACAGATCGACTTTGTATGCATTTTCTTCCAAAAATCGATTTTCAAGACCTTGAACTTTGTGTTTCAGATCAGAAACTTCTCTTTTCAAATTATTTAACTCTTTACCTAAATAATTCAATGTGAGAGGCTGTAATATTTCATTCATGTTATGCTTTATGAATGATTTGGTATTTTTTTCAAAAGAAGCATCAACAAATACAGGCTTCTTACCTGAAGACATTTCATTATGAGATTTTTGTGTCGTCTTCATCATAGTTTTCAGAAAAGAGTCAAGGAGGGATGCCTTCATTTCTCCTTCAGGTAATGCTTGGATTTGGGCAAGCATTTGTGCATCTTCTCCTATGTTGCTTGATGCCATGCAAACTTTTAGTTTGGGCATTTTTCTGTCGAGTTCTTCCTCTATTTCTTCTATGCTTTCATTCTTTTTTGATTCTTCTATAGAGCTGCAAGAAAACTGATTTGGGTTTGAACTTTGACAGTTCTGAGAAATAAATAGAACTTCCTATTCTAATTCAGACAAATCATCAGTGTCATATTCAAATTCAGAAGTTTCAGGACTAGAACTGAAATTTCCTTGAGCTATATGAACTTCTTATTGCTTAATAAAAGGGCTTCTGGGGCAGGCATCAATGATGTGCATATCTGAGCCACATCGGTTGCAATGAATAGGGATTCTAGAAGCCATTGCTCTTTCGGTATTTTTGTGAACCTTATTTTGGGAATATTTTCCCCTGGTCTTTTTTGATGCCTCTCCTTGTGGGCATCTATTTGAGAGGTGTCCTTGTTTCCCACAGATCCCACAAGTGAGATTTTGCTTTTCCTGAGCCTTAAAGGTTTTCAGCTTTACATCATTTGGAGTATAGTAATGGGTATTAGGAACCCTCTTGTAATGTGCTCTCTTTTGAAACCTATTAGGAGGTTTACCAAACTGAGAATTCTTTTGAGGTCTTCGGACACTCCTATTTCTTTTCAATATTTTCTTGGCCTTTCTTTTCCTGCGAATCGGATCTTCTATTGATAATCCATACTTAGCACATATTGATTTGCTATCAGGAAATCTAGACATTTTTTGAATAGATTTATTTACCTTAGTGCTAGTACATAGGCCAACCAGAGCAGAAGTAATAATAGAGTAGATTTCTCCCCAAGTGTAGGTTTCATAGGGCATTTGAAAAATTCCTTGGGCTTTAAAGTAATCTACATATTTACTGGGGAGAGCAGCAAGGTATACTTGTTTCGAGAGCATATTTTTGCTATCTTCTACCTCATAGATGCGCTGCATCCATTCCCTGTGGAAATCATGATAATTAGCCATACTCTTACATTTTGAGTTCATTAAAATAAGAGAATGCTTATCATATATTTCGTGCTCTATTCCACACCAGTGCTCTAGGATCATAGTGGTAAGAGAACCGATCATATTACTTTGTGGCTTTCCGGCTTCATGGAAAATTATATCTCCAACATCATCTCTTAATACTTCCTTTTCCATTTTTTCCACAAGTGCATGAGATGATTCTATTTCCCACCATTTGGCTAGAGTACCAGTAAAACATTGTATAAGACATTTGCATGCTTCTATCTTTCCTTTTCCTTTCATGCACATAATTTTGTATGATACATACATTCTGTCTAACACTTGTCTGATTTGTCGTACAGACATATTATCAATGTTCCACTCTAGGTAGCTTTCTTTAGAAAACTGTGGTACTTCAGGTAACTTTCCTTTGCCATACAAATCTGGACCTGAGGGCCTAGACATGTTCCATGGCAGGATTTATTTAACAGGCAAAGCCCATTCTGGTGTAAGCTGGGTAACAAGGGCATAATCTACCTCAATTCTTTCTTTAGGAAAATGGAGGGGATATTTTTCTTTGATTTCAGACTTTTCTGAATGATAAACACTAGTAAAAAGGTTAGAGAGGGGGATTTCTCTATCAGGTTGGTCTTTTGAAGGAAGATCTGCTTGGATTTGTCTGACTTGGTACTTGATATCTTCCATTTTCTCATCAAGTTCAGACAGTTTATGGGTCATTCCAAAATAAGAGTCTTGTAACTCTTCTAGTTTTGCAGTCTGATTTTTGGCTTTAGAGGCCGTTATTGTGACTTCAGTTCTAATTCCTAAAATATTTAGAGAAAGGGAATTATTTGAGGAGACTAATTCATTCATGGTGACTTGCATTTGGTCAATATGTCTCCTACGAGCATAATCATTTGTGACAAATGTATGTGCAGCCATTCCTCTTAAAGCAACATTTGTCCAATTTATTTGTTCTGAAACAACCTGTCTTCTTCTATCAGTGTTACTCATTTGATATTCTTCTTTATCCAAAACTAGAGGGATAGCTTTAGATTGTTTCTCTTCTTCTTCAAGAAGAATACTTTTGAATGGGGGAAAGGTAGAAGTGGATTCTAATTGTTGCCCGTCAATGCTATTCCACTTATGTTTAGGACTTTCTATTCCTTTTCCCTTTTCAGAGTCCATCATTTCGACTAGCTGTTTTTCAGAAATATTTTTTCTCCATTCATAGAAGGAAATCCAACAATCTTGATTATTCATATAGAATTGCCATTCTTTTGATAAGCTTTGCTTTTGTTTTACGGGGACTGATGCATTGAATTCTACTACATCTGGATGAGAAAAGAGATCCCAGTTTATCATTATCTTCATCCAATCTTTATCTATTTGCCATTTTTTGCAGCCTTTTATGAGAGTAAAGAATTTATGCATTTCAGGGATAGAAGGATTTTGGATATCAGTTGGTAGAGGATTATTGAAATGACAGTCAGGGGTGATTGTGTTGGCTTATTCTATGTATCCTAAACCATACTTGGGCATACCAGGAGGTCTGTAGTAGCTAAATATTTCTTTGAGTCTTGGGTCATCAATTTCTAGTGCAGGGATGGAATGTATCATTAAGACATGATCATCATGGGGAAAACTAATATCAGCACATTTGGGATGAGGGAAAGATTCTTTGGACAGAGTAGGTGGAGAAATATTGTTGCGAGGATTATGGTTTTCATGTTGTGTAAACAAGATAGTATTTTCTTTCTCTGAAGTAGAACAATCACCACACTAGGCTGCTAAGCTCTGAAGAGATATGAGTTGAAAGCAATAGGGCCATTTGACAGAAAAGGGGATCAGATCCCATAGAGGACAGCAGAGGATGTAACGAAGTATGAAGGCAGTGTGTAGGCATAGGAGATGTAGATGGAGGGAAGGAGATGATGGCAGAGGAGGATCCTTCCTGGATAGTAGTGATTGCACGCTGCTTAGGGATGCGGGGAGTATCAAAAACCCAATGAGATGGAAATAATAATTGATCCCATTTAATAGTATGATGTTCAATTTTTTTGGTTCAGGGGATCAGTAAGGACTAGAGTACTATCAAAAGAATAGACTGAGAAATTTGGATAGCAGTTGAACCAGATAGGGCCATTTAACAGAGGAGAAACCACACCTCCTATCAAAGAATTTGTGAATTTATTGTGTGTAATATCTTGAACTGTACATAGAACAAAAGTGTTCAAGCCTTTATGTGTTAAAGCACTAATGCCTACTCGAATACAACCTAAATGAAGATACTTAGTGACATGATGTTTAGCTTCAGCTTGAATTTCTTTTGGGTCTAGAAGTGCAACAGTTTGAGTAGTATCACAATTTTCTTGTACTTTAGAACCAACTTCTTTTACTTTAACACGACTAACAGCTTTAAGATGAAACATGTTTAAATCTGCATAAACTTGACTAGGGTTAACACTAGGTAGTTTCCAGGCAGCTTGGGGATTTTTCTCTACAAGTTCTAGATCAGCAGAATTTAAATTTTTAGTAGAACTAGATTCAAACATATCTGACAAAGTAGAAGAACAAGTGGATGCTAGAGATTCATCATGCTTAATATCTTTGAAAAACATAGATATATCCATCGTACAAGGTAAATTTGACGAACCAGGCTCTGATACCA
This sequence comes from Pseudotsuga menziesii, assembly GCA_001517045.1. NCBI lineage: Eukaryota > Viridiplantae > Streptophyta > Pinopsida > Pinales > Pinaceae > Pseudotsuga > Pseudotsuga menziesii. The sequence goes on along the minus strand of LPNX011068574.1, from coordinate 115,973 downwards.
ATTTTGAAGGTTTGATCTCCCTTCACCAGCGGCTTCCTTCGACAAAGACGAAGCTTGACAATTCCTTGGCTCCAACTGTTTCTTACACAAACTCCTACACGAACTCCATAATACACTCATAAACATGATCACCAAATATTAAGAAGTATACTTCAATCGTGGAAGGGTTAGAATATAGAGAGAGGAATCCGGAAGGATTAGAATATATAAAGAGAGGAATCCTCAAAGGGTTAGAATACATATAGAGAGAGGGGGATTTTATTTCTTCAAATTTTTTTAAATTGATGATGAATAATTAAAATGTGTTTTTAGCTATTTTTAGTTTTTTGGGCTAACAAGCTACCAAAATTAGTAGTGTTATGTTTTCATGTGTTAACAAGTACTAAGATGAGTGGTGTTATATATATTATGAAACAAACACATATATATATATGGGTTAGAATTACGACACATATGCATATTCTTAATTGATAAAGAAATTATTTTTCATCTTCCATTTTTTAGTATAAAAAATATTATATATTATTTCTTTCCATAGTGTTTTACGTATTGTCAACCTTAATCTATATATAAAAAAAAATAGTTGGATTTGATCTTTTAACATAAGGTTAATAGTATGTTTAATGCACATTAACTTTCACTTATTATTTATGGGTGGTTCCATGAAGATGGGTAACACTTTTTGGCCAAATTTGGCGATGAAAACCTGATTTTTTACTCATGTGCTAGATAGAAGCCCTCAAAACGCATATATTCCATGTGAATTTTGACTTGCAGTAAAAAAACAAATTGTAGAATATTATGTTGGCTTCATAGTGATATTTTTTTTAAAATATTCCGATGTCATTTAATGTGTGAATTTTTGCATTTAATGAACTGTGTGACCTTAAAAATTTGAAGAAGCTAATAAGTGGCTCGTGTCCACGTAGAGTAATTCAATCTTGCATTAATAATTTAAAATACATATATATATATGAGCATGATCTACATAAAATGCAGTGTGATGTGCATATTTTTTTGTTAATTTTTTTCGCATTATACAATTATTTATTATTTTTTGAAAGTGACCACATTCGATTTCAGCATCGTTTTAAACACATATTTGTCCACGTAAAGAAATTTTTTCTATTTTTTCAAAAATTGAAAAACCAAAGATACCCTTTTGAAGAGGACACGTCGATATGTGATGTGTGCATTTTTAAGAATTTTTTGGCTGTGTATTTTTAACTCTGCGGATTTTTATTTGAGCTGCTTCGAAGTTGCAGCGTGGTTTTCTAAGTATAAGTTTTAGAAATAATTAAAAAATAAATATCATATGAATGCCAAAATGCGTGTATGATACCTCAATGGATATAAGATTCGTTGGTGAATCTATCGCTATCAACTCCGCTCAGTTATGTGCTAGGAATGGTAGGGTTTACACCTCTGCAAGGCACAGGAAATTTTCCATTTGTTTGAATGTGGGCTAAGTCTGTTTTTTTAAGCCCTCGACCGAGGTATGAACCTCGACCGAGGTATCTAAATACCTCGGTCGAGGTATTTAAAAACCTTGACCGAGGGTTTTTAAAGCCCGCAATACCTTGGTCGAGGTATTTAAATACCTCGATCGAGGTATTTAGATACCTCGGTCAAGGGCTTGATAAAACCTCGGTTGAGATATTAAGACCTCGGTCGAGGGCTTAACAAGCCCTCGACTGAGGTGCGTTTTTCTGTTTTTTCCGAAATGCGCTTGCCAAAAAGTGTTACCCAGGTCCGCGGATTCACCCTTATTTCTTTGTTTCATCACAACACTACAACAAAACCATGTGATTAACATCTCTTTTAGCTTCCTTTTCAGCGTCCACTATCACTTTCAGTGTATTTTTCATCATTTTTTGGACAAAGTGGACGCTTTTCCATGGGATGGAGCTTTTAATGGCGTTATTTGCGTCTCTTTTTAAAATATGGATCTATTTTGGACGCTAATTAGCATCCCAATTAGCGTCCCAATTAACGTCCTTATTAGTGTCCCAATTAACATCCCAATTAACATCCCAATTAGCATCCCAATTAGTGTCCCTTTTGAAAATTTGGCGTTATTTAGGATGCTAATTAGCATCCCAATTAACATCCCAATTAGTGTCCCAATTAGCATCCCCATTAGAGTCCCAATTAGTGTTCCATAGCATCCCTTTTTAAAAGTTGTCGCTATTTTGGATGCTAATTAGCATCCCAATTAACATCCCAATTAGCGTCCTAATTAGCATCCCAATTAGTGTCCCAATTAGAATCCCAATTAGCATCCCAATTATCGTCCCTTTTTAAAAGTTGGCACTATTTTGGATGATAATTAGCATGCCAATTAACGTCCCAATTAGTGTCCACAAAGCATCCCATATAAGGCTAAGAATAGCCTCCCAAAAAACGTCCTCAATAGCATAACACCATATATTAATCCATGGTTAACGACAGAAATTGCACCATGAATTTCAGCAGGAAAAACATTCAACATAGCATCAAGTATAGATCCATGAATTGCGCCTAGAAAACATCCAACATAGCGCCAAGTATAGTTCCTGGAATAATGCCAGAAATTTCAAAAAGGAAACTCGCTAGGAATTACACTAGGTTTAGAGCTAGGAATTGTGTTCAGAAAACGTCCAACATAACGTCAAATATATCAATGTCATTGTCAAAGATCATGATTCATGTGATAGTACTTTTGGATCTTGATTTATCATAGTGGCACATAAATGATCGTAATCATGGCACTTTTGGATCTTGATGAATCTTAATGAAGGGTAAATTAGCTTATTGCCACCTAAATAGCTCTAATGGAATTTGAGTGTCCCCAACAACATTTGATAGACCCTAATGGAATATGATTGGCCCTAACAGGATGACGATGATGCATTACGATAATTATGATGGAGCGTATGGATATGATTTGATAAGTATAAGACTATATCATCCATTCTTCTGAGGTAGTATGGCTCCTTGCTTGTTATTGTCGCAATTATATTGATGATGACTGCGATGATGACAATGTGGATGTGGATGTCAACGATGATTATGCATGGGGTATCAATTTTGGATCCTAATTGATTCTAATGGCACCTAAATGTCTGTAACGACATCTAAACAACCCTATTATCATTGAAATGGTTGTAACGACATATAAATGACCTTAACAATTACATGAAATGAATCCTAATGTCGATGAGTGATTAAGAACACTAATGGCATATGCGTGACCATAATGACAATGATGACGATGATTTTGTTGATGATGTACTTAATGCGGACGATGATGATGATAATGAGGATGATGAGGATGATGATCAAGATGATGTTGATGTACCATATGATATTAATGATGATGATGATGACAACGTCGATGTCCACAATGATGACACATGTCATAATACTTCTGGATACTACAAAACTTGAGATATTGGAGTTAATAACAAGTAATAGAGTTTGTGAGGTGTTGACCATAAAAATATTTTTAGGCTTTGGGTTTTACATTGAATGATATGGCCATTGGGTTTAGTATTTCCCCCACCCCCCTTGCAAAAAGGTGGTACACTACCAACTATCATGGTGCTACCAAAATGTCACCCTACAAGGTTGTTTTGGACAACCCCCCCATCCATACCCTCATTTTTACCAAGAACATCCAAGGCATAAGAAGTGGATATCAATATTAACACAAAATCAAACTTTCCTTGTACTCTTAAGGAAATTTTGGTCTTGGTTTAAAATGAAATGAAGCAACAAGCATTTCAATAATGCCCATAGTGTTACCCTGAAGAAGTGAATCAAATGTTTTTACATCTTTGGCATTATAAGCAAACATCTCTCAAGGAAAAAATAAGTTAGTTGCTCAAGTTTTATGGCATTGGTGGATTTTTTGTTAAAGTTTCAAAATAATTGGTTCAATTTTCGACGATTCTTTTGAGGTTGTCAAATTTCTATTAAAGTTTAAAGCAATTTCGTTTGTTATGTGAAATGCCCTTTAACTGACAAATTTGAGTATTATTTTGCATTTTTGCCTACTGCGAAGCCATGCAATGGAATTTGATAGACTTTGTCGGATATCTTTGTTGTGCTATGGCAAAGCTCAGGTCACAGGATGTAGGAGTGTCTTCGGCTGTAGAGGAAATCCCAACATCTCCACATTTTGAGGACAAAAATCCATTGACGAATTGCAAAACACTTCCATGCGGATAAGGTGGGGTGGGAGTGGGGCCACATATGCTTTGCTAGGTTTGCATGGTGGTTAAATATCCCATGCATTGTCCATGAGTATTAGTTGTAAATTTTATGGCTCAATACCTTCAATTCCAACCTCTACCTATGGAATGATCCCCAAGGATCATGCTTATTTTTATCAACCTTGACATTTACACCAAATCACACTTGTAGGAAACAATATCTTATGAAGTATATGCGTGATTATTTGGAGCCTCACACATTTCCTATAAACCCTAATGATAAATTTTATGGCCTAATAGGTACCCTATATTTCATTCTTAAACCATGGTCTAAGAGGGGACACAAAATATGACATATAATGGACAAACCAAAACTTAAGAAAACCACACAAATATTTTCATATATATATATATATATATAATAAAAAATAACGAAAAAATGGAAACATAAAACAAAAATTTAGAACATTCAAAACAATTACCTCCTGTGCACTTCCAATCAGACACATCGCCTTCCATCGAGGCCATGCATATACCCATTGCTTAGGCACATGTATTCAAAAACATGTCTAATGACAGGGGATATGAACTCCCAATGGAGCCTTGGAGATGGGATTCCTCATGTATGTTGTTGTTGCTCTTAGCTTAGTAGGATTTTGAACTCACGGGGGAGGGCTAGAGGCCAATAAACTGACCAATAAGGCTCTAATCTGCGATGTTCACTATTGTCTGACAAGGGCATTCTGCAGGAAGATCGACCAAGAGTATGCTGTCTAATTTCTTGACAAATTTCTATTGATTCAGGATGATCTTCCTCTTACTGCATGCTATTACCAGGATCTTGAAAATAGCGAGCTCAAGGGGAGGGGAAGGAGCACCCCCTCCAACGACCATGAATGCTGGAAACATGCAGACCTAAACTGAGGAGGTGTCGTATGGGATTAGGAGCAAAAAAAATTATAATGAGATTGTTCATACATAAAATTTTAATAAAAATATATTTTTATAAAAATAAAATAATAAATATCATCATTTATGGGAAAAGTTGCTAAATTTCTAGCAATAGTCTAAATGTGAGAGGTTTTCTATTTTTTACGGTTTCTTTTTCTAGTTTGTTTTTAACATAATACAGTAGAAATTTCAGATTAATTATTGAAAAATCATATAATAATGGTTAAAATTACATAATTTTGGTGTCCCTCGTGTATTTGAGGATGCCAAATCCATTTATGCATTCAAAAACATGTTTCGGACACTTCAATATTCAGATTTTGAAAAACAAAAACCTTATTCCGATAAAAAATTCACTAGAAAATACAAAACGTCTAACAAATAGACTAATCCAATTTTTTTATATCCATAAGACATAGAAAATTACAAAACAATTATACAAACTACCTCATAAACATTTGACTCAAGAAATGATATCACCTTGTCCAGTATTGACTAAACCCATATGAACTTGAAAATGACCATACAAAAACTAAATGAATCCAATGACACTAAAAGATGGCATTCAAAGTCCATAGTGTTGAGAGCAATTCAACATAGCTATGTTGATTTCAACAAAAATCATGCTTTCTTGGTTCATATGTCCACTTAACTAAACCATAACTCTTCTAAATACAAAATATATAGGAACATGCATTAAACATAATAATACTAAATACTTAACAAGGCATGCAAAACACATCCGCCCATGATTTTTTTCAACTATAGCATGAATGGCCACAATCATCAAATTGGACACACTCAAAGTGCAAAAGAAACACAATGAGACTACTTGTTTTAATACTATACATTTGGAAGGAGAAAATAATTAATACTCATTTCATTATAACAACATTTCCATCAAAATGCTAACATGAATCTCAACAATTAAAGTTTTTCAAATTTATTATTTTATTCTCTAATGTATTGAAGAAATATACCCTTATAATGTCCTTTCACTATGAGAAAACAATGCCATTTTATTCTAATCTATACTATTTTTATAATGTTATAATGTCATGCAAGTGGTGGCATGCATGGTCCATATTCATGAAATTCTCTAGCTTTGTTAACAAATGGTCATTGGAAAATTGCAAGAAATCTATCATGTGCTTTTTGTAAGTTTGTTTATTACTTGTACACATTCGTTCAACTTCATTCTAATCTAAGACATGCTATTGGATTTTTGGAAACCTATGTTTGGAGAGAGTTGTAATTGTCAAGATGAGGGACCTATGATCATATGGGATGCTTGCATAAAATAATTTTAGAATGAAATATTAATAGAGTCTAAGAGTTGATAGTCCCATGTACAGAGCCTTTAGATGATGTTAGATGAACAGTTTAATTTTACAAAGATATAATCATAAGTTGAGATGAAATTTCTCATTGGTTCACCACTAATTTAAGATCCAATGATCCTTTAATAGGGCATAATGAAACACACATGATAATGAAACACAAATAAAAATAACAAGGCCATAAACATTTAAAACATACAAACTTCAATTCTTGAATTTTTTGTGGTCTAATTTAGGGCAAGGAGATCATGGCATGGAGAGTCATGGAAAAAATATACAAGTTGGTTGGGTAAAATTCATGTATTTCGTTGGTATAAATGCACCCAAAAAATTGTATAAAATTGTTATATTGCCTCCTACTGCACATTACCTTTCAAAACTTGTAATGCTCACTAGATCCCATATCCCCAACTGTCACCACACCATTATTGATCATCAAAGAAAAACAAAACAAAAATTTCAAAGTGAAGATAGTAGTGAAAAACAAAGCAAAAAAATTGAAGCGGAGATAGAAGTTGCATACATTCTTAGTGGGATTATAATTATAAGGGTCATGGATGGCTTATTAAATTATCTCAATACAGTGCAATGTAATGTAGAAATATTGTGTAGGGTTCTCTAAGAAAGGGAGAGACTATCATTTTGACCTATTCTTGGACATAGTACCCCCAATAGGTCTATCATAATAGCCACTAGAAGGGTATGTGGTTCAATAGAATGAAAGATCAACACAGCATTTTAATTTCTCCATAAACCTTCACTTCGATTTATTTAGATGTTAGTCCCCATAAACCTTCACTAGGATTTATTTATATGTCATCATCCATTTTATTGATCATATAAACAAGAACCAATAATTCATAAATCTAGTGAGAATCCTCAAACATATAACAATATTAATAATTTTTTTTATAGAAATTATAACTAAATTGTTAAAGGTAATGATTTTGAACCAAAAAAAGCTTTAGAGCAAAATATTAATAGATAAAAGTAACAAGAAACTAGATATAAGTAACCAACAAAAAGAATGAAAAAATTATGCATTTTCTTAATTTTAGTCTTTTTTTTAAAATCATTTCACCTCAATATTAACCTATAGACTTAACCTATGGACTTATTATTACATTTTTTGGGGGGGACAATTCGTAGTTATTACTGCCACAGATACAAAGTCGACTTAACCTATGGACTTATTATTGCATTTTTTGGGGGGACAATTCCTAGTTATTACTGCCACATATACAAAGTCAAAACCCGCGGTCTGTGGATTCCATCCTGAGCCCATTCCTCCACTTGCCAAGGAGCCACGAAAATATTGCCACTTGAAATATTAATCGATAATTTAACAGGTACCCAATTGTTATGAGGAATTGATACTATTGTGGGTCAGGGCGAGGGAAAATTAATGATGTTATGGAAATTGTGGAAGAGAAGGACTAGGAGGGTATAATTGTTGCTTAAAAGGCAAAACAACTGCATGCATGCAGACAATGGAGAATGAGAAACAATTTCTGAGTAAAAACTGTCATGATCTACTTCATAGAAAGACTTAAACAAGTGAAAAAGTGTTTTTACTAATTTTTTAATTTAGTTGATCAAGAACTATATTAGCACTTATCCATTGTAATCATCATGGTTTATAATTTAGAAGTTTTGGAATGAAATTTAATAATCATCATGTTTTAATAATTCTATTTCTTCCAATCA
>LPNX011068574.1:24658-97821 GCA_001517045.1 Pseudotsuga menziesii | reverse complement strand
CTTGTTCAGCTAGTTGTGAGGCAGTATGGCTGCGGAAGCTACTGTCTGATATATTTGATCTCCAGTTAGATGCTACTTGTATACATTGTGACAACCAGAATTGCGTGAATTTGTCAGAGAATCCGGTGTTTCATGACAAGTCGAAGCATATCGAGATCAAGTATCACTATATCAGGGATATGGTACAGAGAGGAGCAGTGAAGCTCCTGTATGTTGCGACGGAGGAACAGATTGCTGATGTATTGACGAAGCCATTGGCTAGGCTGAAGTTCGAGTACTTCAGAGAGAGACTTGGTGTTCTCCAGATCGAGGCTTCCTCCCAGAGAAAGTGATGAGACCCATAGCCATTCTGACATGGTGAGAGGATTGGTTCCTTCCATGGTCAAATGTAAGGGCTGAGCCATTCTGTCATGGTGAGAGGATTGGTTCCTTCCATGTCAGATATGAGTGCTGAGATCCATAGCCATTCTGACCAATAGGTCAGATATAAGGGCTGAGCCATTCTATCATGGTGGTAGGGTTGCTCCCTTCCATGTCAGATATGAGTGCTGGCCATTCTGTCAAGCAGGACAGATGTAAGAGCAATTGCCATTCTAGGAATGGAGGCACCTGGTCAGTTACTAGGAACACTCAGTGTAAGAACTGAGTAGCCATTCTGATGTGATAGAGGGATGTGTTCCCACTTGATCAGATGTAAGGGCTGAACCATTCTGTTCATGGCTAAAGGATTAAGTTCCTTCCATGTCAGATGTGAGTGTTGGCCATTTTGACGAGCAGGTCGAATGTAAGGGCAACTGCCATTCTCTAAGAGAATGGAGGCGCTTGGTCAATTACCAGGTAGCTCAGTCGAGGAGGACTGGGGGCCATTCTGATATGATTGTTGGGATGTGTTCCCCTCATGATCAGATATGAGTGCATGCCCTTCCATCATTGTGAGCAGGATGTGTTCCCACCTGGATGGATGTAAGTGCTGATCCTTGTCACAGATGATAGTAGGTGTGTCCTATCATGCTGGTGACTGTAAGTGCTGTGCCATTTCACAGATGATAGTAGGTGTGTCCTATCATGCTGGTGACTGTAACTGCAGTTCCTTTTCACAGATGGTAGTAGGTGTGTCCTACCATGCTGGTGATTGTAAGTGCAGATCCTTTTCACAGATGGTAGTAGGTGTGTCCTACCATGTTGGTGATTATAAGTGCTGATCCTTTCCACAGATGGTAGTAGGTGTGTCCTACCATGCTGGTGGATGTGAGCACTGTGCCGTTCCACAGATGATAGTAGGTGTGTCCTATCATGCTGGTGGTTGTAAGTGCTGATCCATTTCACAGATGATAGTAGGTGTGTCCTATCATACTGGTGAATGTGAGTGCTGGGCCTTTCTGATGGGATTGTAGTTTACTACATGATCAGATGTGAGTGTTGGGCATGCCTTTCTGATGAGCAGGTCAGATATAAGTGCTGGGCGAAGACCTACATGAGGGTAGGCCTACAACCAGCATTAAAAAGGGCTGGCTCTGTAGAACTTCCTATGACGAGAAGAATCATGAGATAGCACTAGTGTTGATCCAGATTGAGTGATGATCCAGATCCAGTAATGATGATCCAGCAGTAATGATCCAGATCGAGAGATGATCCAGATCTAGTGATGATGTTCAATGATGATCCAGATCTAGAGATGATCCAGATCCGATGATGACTTGAAGACGAAGATGACTTGAAGACGAGATGATCCAGTTGATACAGAGAAGAAGACCAGTGCTGAAAATTGTGTCGAAAGAATACCTTCCTAGTTAAGAGGGAGTGTTGATGTATATGTAACTTCGAAATGTATTCTTCTATGTATCTTATATATTGTAAACCCAATGTTTATTCTGGGATGTCTCTATTATGTATTTGAGTCATGTGGTCATGCCCCGATGTTCCGATCGGGAGGATTAATAATGTAATCAAGTCATATCAAGTCATTAGGTAAGTCCCCACAGTTTCGGGGCTCTTGAGTTATTATACACTAATTAAGGTGTAGGCTCGAGTAGTAATTATTAGGTTGAGCCTACGTGTGAAAAGGAAATTCAAGTGAACGGATGAATATAAATAGAGAGTGAGAGTCTCTCTATTTATCACTTGTGAAATACATCACTTTCTCTCCCAAGTGTGGCGCACTACTGGAGAAGGAAATTTTGGGACTAGACAGAAGACAGAAGACTACTGCTGTTTTGGGAGATCTCTTACTGTTTTGGTGTTGATTCTATCTTAGAGGAAGTTGCGGGTTTTTCTCCTTTATGGTTTCCCTGATGAAAACTCTTTGTGTCTCTTGTCTCTTGTGATGTGCTTGTGTTTTAATGCTGTGCTTGTTATTCTCTCAGTGAAAAGATCCTAAGATCATAATGCTAGCTTAAATGTGATGAAAAACTAACAGATGTTTGTTGTATATTACACATACTAGACCTGATATTTCTTATGCAGTAAGTGTGGATTCTAGATACATGGATCAGCCTCATGAGATCCATTGGAGAGCAGCCAAAAGGATCCTTAACTTTGTTCAGGGAACAAGGACTCATGGGATCTTCTACAAAGCTACATCTGATCTTGATTTGATTGGGTTTACTTACAGTGATTGGGAAGGTGATAGCACATATCAAAAGTCAACATCAGGATATGTGTTCATGCTTGCAGAAGGGCCAATCAGCTGGTCAAGCAAGAAACAGAGTGCCATTGCACTCTCATCTACAAAAGTAGAGTATAGAGGAGTTGTAAATGCAACAACTCAATGTTTATGGTTGCAGGGGTTACTTGGAGAGTGTGGCTTCGAATCAGAATACTCAACTACTATCTACTATGATAATCAGAGTACCATTCGAATCTTCAATGATCCAATTCAGAAGTAGAGAACCAAACACATTGAGATCCATATGCACTACATCAGACAGCTTGTGCATGATGGCACCATTCACCTACTCTTCTATTCATCTTCAGAACAAGTAGCAGATATATTCACCAAAGTTTTTTGTGAGAAGACATTCAGCAATCTCAAATCACTGCTGGGGATTGTTGATCATGCTATGAAGCATGAGTGATGACAAGATTTCCAAATTTTGTTTTACTGTCCATGTTTAAGGGAGGATTTTTCCCACTGGGGTTTTGCCTTTTTCCTTGGTTAAATGGACATGCAGTATGTAAAGGGTGACTAAGCTTTGTTGGTAGGCCCTATAATTTTCTGATATTTTACTGATAAGTCAGGCTTAAGGGGGGGTGTTAAAATAATCAACCCATATTTAGCTTCCTTAGACATTAATTAATCCAATTTTTGTCTTATTTGCCTGGTTTCTATATTCCATCTTATGCAAGTTGTCCTCCACACATCCATAGTGGTCAAACTTGATAAATTTGAGTCATGGAGCTCTTGGCAAACCTCTTGGAATCAAATCTGCTTTATTCCTGGCCTCCCTAGTGCCTGTCTGCTTTTTCTGCTTTATTGCCTGCTTTTTCTGAGTTTTAAGGCAATTGGGAAAGTTTGACTAGGTGAAGTTAACTTGTTTTTTGTCCTCAACATCCTCCACTCTTTTCTCCTATGAAAAGCATGTATGATTTTTCCTTCAACCACCTATTAGCTTTCCTAATTGATTTTTCCAATTCGTGAGCTCCTAGATAGATTTGGAAAGTGCTTTATGCACCTATGGGGGATTTGCTTAGATTTAGTAAGCCTGCTTTTGACCAACTTCGAATGGAATCTTCATGCATTCGAATCTCTGATGTAATTATTTATTGTGGAAGCCTATGACTTCACAAGGTTGGCTATTGTACACTTATTCAATACAGATTAGTGTTCTGCTCCATATTCAGTCTCCTTTTGTGAGTAATTTGCATGTGTAATTGGCAATTGTTGTGAGTGTAATTGTTCTAACACCTGGGTTCAATTTCCACAGGTAATACCTCCAAGTCGTGTAACAGAAGAGACTATCACTATTAAGTGAACTGAACCTGTAGCAGTGTTACCCTGTGAAGGGTGTCTCCTGTGTTGACAGTCAGACATTTTTAAGGCCATCTACAGCACTTTAATTCATCACATGGTGACAAAGTAACTATGGCGGAGATGATATATATGTAGGAGCATTTATGGGCACAACAAGTTATTTACTCAGTCATTTCAGCACTTTACTCCCAAGCATGTGAACTCTCTCAAATTTGATATGTTCAGATTTGATTTTGCTTAACCTATTTGATGTCATGAATGAGTTGTTAATGTAAAATATCAGTGAATGGTGTCTTTCTTCCAAAACATGATAAGTGACAGTCACTTACAGCAGTAGTGTTTAAATGTTTGTTAAAATTCAAATATCACATAGTCAGTTAAAATGGTCAAATCTGGTGCAATATCTTGCCTGTGTATTAATGTTGGGAAATACATATTTATGCATGAGAATATAGTTTGTATGTTGGTCCTATCATAATACTTCAGTTTTTATTTAGGAAACAAACACCAAACATGAGGGAGAACAGTCTTAAAAGGGGCAGCAACAGACATACCAATACTAAGTCATCAAGGCTGCTAATAAATATGTAAATTTAGTAGTACTCCTGAGATGTAGACAAGGAATATTCAGTTTTTCTTTCGAAGACTCACACAGCTCAGCCATATTAGAAAAATAATCCCCTCCAACCACTCTTGTTGTTATTGACAAAGTATCGTGACAAATATCTCTTTCTTAGGGAATCTTGAAGAACTCAGCTCAATGTTATAGAAGGTTACAACACTTGGGGTTGAGGATTTTTGAGGAATCCTTTAAGCCTAAGGACCAACCAAGAAGAAGTGAAGGATAAAATATCTAGACTTGGGACTAGGAACATTACAGAATCATTTTGATGGATTACCAATTGCGGGAGTCCTTCGACATCCATTTTGAAACTATGTGATCCTTGTCTCCATAGGTGGCACATCCTCCTAAGATATGGACCATTTTGCATAATTTTTGAAATGGTTTTCACATCTTAAAGCTTGATTACTTTATGATTGGGTGAATCTTGAATGTGCTGAACTTGGTCTATTATCATTTATCATAGTAAAAAATGCATTGATATTCAAGGATTATTGTATTTAGTTTACCATTCATAATAGCTTTTAGTTTCCTTTTCTTTTTTATATATGCGGGCATAATTCTCTTCTTTACAAGCATCTATATTTATCCAATTTCAATAGTTCTGTAATGTCTGTGCGTGGATTTTATAATGATTTCTAAAAGATGGAGTTTCTCAGGGTTTATAACTTTATATCCCCCATAGCAGGATCTTGGCTTCTAAAATTGGTTGCAATGAACTCATTTCTAGAGATTAAACTTATGACAGTTATGTTGTTTTGATTATGTGGATCAATGTTGTACAGTGACTATAAAATGGTATGTCTTTTAGGTTTACTTATTGATATTGACTTTTATTTAGAAAGTGCCTAGAGGTAAGCTTTGTCTCAATCTTAAGATAAAAAGTTAAATCTTGAAAGGAGATATTTAAATTTAATTATAATCCTTTTGAAAATTAATAGGGGTGACTCTTTGTGGGAATTGGCAGGCCAAATTTTCTGGATTAGAGAAGCCATACAAATTTTGGACATTGTACACATATGGACAACAAATAAAATTTCTGACCTTCACAATTATGGTCATTAATGGAGGTTTGAGACTGCAAAGAGTTATGATCTTAGAAGGAATCAAAATAGGAGAATGGCAGGCCTAATTGAATGTCATGTTTGGGACAATTTCTTAAAGTTTCTCTGAATATTTCTATAGTTTATAACTTTCTATTAGTGATGTTCAGGATCTAAAAACTAAAAATATTTTCTGGAGTTTCAATTCATGTTAATAACTGAGTTGTAATACTCTGTTTTGTTTCCAACCTCATTGGAACTTACATCTTATCTCAAAATAATTGGGACACCTAAATATGAGGTGATCCTCTGACTCAAACTCCTACAAATGACACAATTTACAAATCCTCTTAGACTACAGAATGTGATGATATGTCTCCATTTGAAGCTAGTGCAAGAAAAGTCTTGAATTGACCAAGAGGAATCCTAACTTCTCAAGGATATGCATCCAATATATCTGTGTATATCTAGTTCTGACTATAAGGCCATCCCTCAGTGGCATGAATTTCTTGGAGTAGAATGACATCTCAGTCCCAAGGCCTTTCGGGGGAGCGGTCGAAGTGACTTGATGTATAGTTGGTGTATATGCTCTCTAGTTGTGTTGTTCAAATCCTGGGTACTAGGGGAATCCAAGGAGTACCCTGAAAGAGAGGAGGATATCAATAGAGAATCAATATCACCTCCACTCAGAGTGGCCCGTAGAGGCCATCTCTTTTGATAAACAAAGATCTAGGTCAGGGTACCTCTTTGTCCCCGAGCCCGAGTCTCTTGGAGTTTGGATCTTGTGAATGATAGAGACAAGTTTGAAGGTAGCCTCAAGGGACATGGGTGGGAACCAAACTCTTTCTAAATGATGCCCTAGGGGACTAGTCATTTACACTAATAAATTCATGAGAAAAAGAGATTATGCAAATATATTTCATTACTACGCTGCAGGTGTCATCCAGCTATTAGTATAACATGTGAGAACTATTCTAGAGTAAATTTGTGTTTCTGTTTTGTACTATCTTTCTTTAAATTTTAAGAATTCAAGAAGTGCAATGTTCACACAAGCTCTTATGCTAATGGGCATTGACATGACACATGCAATGGAAATATGGTGGATGCATTCAGAACACACATAATGCAAACAAAGGAACTCGGGACCTGTCTTGTTAGGCAGATAGGTGGATGCTCTTTCCTTTACATGTGAATCAACAATGTCTATATTGTGATTGTTGTCAGTAGCAAAATGCTAATGCAGTATGTGCCTTAAAGTTTGTGGTTGAGGTATGTATCTGGATTCTCACTTATGTTAGTTCTCTTTTGCAAGTACATTATACTTCTAGTTGTGTCTTTTCTCCCAGGATACATAGTGTCACTTCTCAAATTACAAGTAGGTTATTGCATCTTGCTTATGCTCATACGACACATCACAAAAATTATGTTTTAAAAGTGCCTCATGACTGTAATTTGCATGTAGAAATAACATTACATTTACTTAAACATCCAACATTGGTTAAGACAATGGGTGATTTTGAGAATAACAATTTAAAAAAAACAAAGAGGAATTGAATCTCGCCAATATTGGAATCGAGATGGTAACAAACTTGACAACTTTCTTTTTATTTAAAAAATAGTTATACACAATGCTTGGGATATGCATATGTTGGTTGACTGATTTGTTCATATAACCATTGGTCTCGAGGATAAAATCTGTTGGGTCGATAGGTCTGATTAGTTTTTGAGAACCATTATTATTGGTTTCTTCATGGAGTGTTGTGAATGTGCATAATCTCTAATGTAAAGTAACTAGATAGGTTACAAATTCAAGAAAGAGGGGATCATTGATGTTAATTGATGAGATTTAAACAAAGTTACAATATTGAAATGGGCGAGGATATGAAACCAACTTTCTGAAATGAAACCTTAGGTTTTATTGGACAGACATTTTCTATAGCCTCTCAAGGATTATATAAAATCGAGATTTGGAACATGTGCTGAAGCATCTTAAGTCTAAACAAAAATGTGTTTTTGTATAATAGTGTATCGCTTGGTACTAATTAGGTAGTTCATGATGCATCAGGAAGTGGCGCTGTTCAAATTCTACTTTGGTGGTGCATTCGATGAAGATGCCATCCAGAATACTTTTGTGCTAATTTATGAGCTTCGTGATGGTATATCCGCAACCTTATTTATTCTTATAGATGCAATGCTTACAAAATCAGTCATTTTCCGTACTCGCACTGCTTATTTTCTTAAATCTAGTTTTGGCTCCACAGAAAATATGCAGTTTCAGGTTTTCAACTTATGATACTTGATTTGCACATATACCATATCCATTGGAAATTTCCCAGAAGTGTTTTTTTAATGCTATACAGAAAAATTAGAAGACTTCCTATAAAAAATAGCTCACAAGCACTCAGACCAAGTTGTGTCATGAGATAGTTTGAACATTGCATTTACATTTAGCCTAAATGATATTAGTTTGTATGCTCTTGATATAATAACTACATTTTGAATGATGAGGCAGGTTTTCTGTGACATGTGAGACGATCTAAAATTTCCTGCAGCATGTGTTGCTTCTACCTTAATACATAAGTAGAAAAAGGTTTTTATTTATGTGTACGTTCCTGTTAGTTTTATTTGTCCAAGGTGTTCTCCTTCAGTAGCAGCAGTTTCAATAGACAATCCAGCCTCGATCCTTGTGAGGATCTTGTGGAGTTGACAAGGGAAGAACATTGGAGAGAGTCTTATAGCACACAACAGCCTTGTAGACATTAAGTGGGTGACTAGAGCGCATGCATGCTCTATCTATAGAGGGCACAGTTCCCAAGAAATGGTGCATGCATGAAGAGCATCTTCAGTGTGGAGGTGAGTGTGTGACAGAGAGTTTCTCTTGCATGCATGCTTGCATTCACTTTTCTTCAGTGACAACAGGGTGAACTGATGCATGAGGGTGCACTCTTCCCTTGGAGCACATTAGGTTTATAGTTTTATCTCTCCCAAAAAGATGCACCACTTGAGGTGTCTACTTTCATTGTGTTCTTGTCATCCCTTGTTCCTATATAATAAGGTCACAGCACTTCAGTGTGGTGTTAGACATAGGAAGTTTTGAGCTAGTTACATTGTAATTTGTTTCTTTCAGTCAATAGAGAGTTATGTGATTGATTCCTATAGATTTGTCATGTTGTACTGAATTATTTTCAAACATATGTGTTTTTAGATCTAGCATTCCTTATCTACTATTTTGATTGGTGGTAAATAGGTTTTTAATTCCTAGCTTACCATTTGTTGCTCGAATTTAACATGGTATCATAGTTGTACAGCTAAAGTCTTCCAATATGTGAATGTAGAGGGTTGTTGCACTTGCTTGTGAGAGGGTGCTGCCATTGGAGGATTTCATTGGATCTTATGCTAAAAAATCTCTAGAGATTGGAATGACTGCTTGAGATAGGAATTTGTACTTGGGAGGGGTTTGTGGGGTAAGATGCCCAAGAAAATTTAGTGATTGGAGTGTTGGTTTACTGCTAAGAAATGAGGTTTGAACTCTTGATAGATTGTTGATCTGTTTATATGATTTGTATTCAAGACGTTTCAAGGATGGCGAATATATATGGTCTCAGAGTGTGGCCTGTCAGAGGGAGCCTCTAACTTCACTTCTCGTGAGTGCAAGCTTTAGATTTTCTTACAGGAGGTTGATTTGTGGAGTATTGTCAAGGGGGGGTACGCTATAGTTCCCATCCATCCCCAATATAGCATATTGAGCCTAATAAGAAGGTTGCTAAGGAAAAGAGGATCATTTTGGATTTCATGAAGGACCACTTGATCCATCACATCATGGGTAAATCTACACAACATTGGTTTGCCTAAATTACATCATCAATGTCTCTCGTAAGATGCTCCTTAGGAACAAAATTAACGATAGTTGCATGAGTGACATAAACAATGGCTATCCAATTGATTAAGATCACTGAGCTTAGAGACCAACTCTTTGCTATAGGGGAAAATATTGGAAGAGGATTTTGTGCTCATATCAATATTTAGGTTCTTAGCACCTTGGGGTGCTTGTGCTTGTGAGAATACATCCACCTTTGACAATCCTTGGGATGATTTCATCCAAGAGGAGACAAGGTGATAGACAATTGCATCTAGATTGGAGGGGATCCAAAATCTAGCTCTCATCTAAAAGGTGAGGAGATGACGTTAGAAAGGATGACTTGGGAGGGGTTAGAAGAGTAAGATGGAAGAATCTTATTCTTCAAATCATAGGAAGAAATATTTTAGCCATATAAAATGCTTCAAGTGCTACAAGATGGGCCACTATGCATCTCTGTGTACTAAGATGAAGAAGGCTAAGCAACAATAGAAGCAGTTTGCAGGGAGCATAGAAGCTTTGGCCAAAGTGTATGAGATAGCATCCAAGATTGAGATAAGGCAATAGACAATTGCATCTGGATTGTAGGAGATCCAAAACCCAGCCCTCATTGGAAAGAGTAAGATGGAAGAATCTGATTCTTCGAATCATGGGAAGACATATTTTAGTCATATGAAATACTTTAAGTGTCACAATATGGGCCACTACGTATATCCATGTCATAATAAGAAGAAATCCAAGAAACAATAGAAGCAGTTAGCAAGGAGCAAAAAACATTTAGCCGAAGTGGATGAGATAACATCCAAGATTGAGACAACTTTATCCATGGTGTTATGCCTTTCCACTAATAGCATTTGTGTTGTGGGCTGTTATGCATGTTTTACTCTCATATCACTAATGTCCCTTATTTGATTGTCTGCAGCAAGCATGTCATCTTTGGAAGAGTTGTTGAGGGAATATATGTAATAAAGAAAATTGAGCAGTTATCAACTACAGATTGAGGCAGACCTATTGTTCCAGTTAATATTTCTAATTGTGATGAAATATTGCCAGGAAAAGATATTGGTATACTTGCAGTTGATGAAGGTACTTTTATTTTTTAAGTTTTAAGCATCATGATATGCCATTGTTGAATATTTAACTGACCATAAATGTTAATAATTCTTTGACAGATATCTTGAATGTAATTTGTAGAAATGGTTGTCTTCTATTCCTTTCATATAGGAAACTTTGTATAGTCCTATGCCCTGCCATGATTGTAGTTTGTTAAGTATATCTGATTCTATTCCTTCTCCCAGTGTTTCAAATCATGCCGGGTTTTCTAATGGAGAAAATAAAAAGACAACCTTATCCTATGCTCTATGGCCCCATGAATATGCTTATATCCAATGTTTTTGGGGATCATTTAGATCTCCCAGTGCAAGCACTACAACATCACCCTGGGAAGCGCATTAACATTATGATTTGGCATCACAATATATCCTAACCATGTGTCCTTGTGGGTACTCATTATCTTGATGGAAGCAGGAACTTTGCTCATCCCATGGTGGATAGGATCAATGTGAAGCACCAACTATTGGGTTGATCATTCTCTTTTCATTCTCCTTATTGCTCCACTTATACATGGCTCTAGGATGATCATGCTTATCTACTATATCCTTGGCTTCCACACTTAAGATAATTTTTTTTGATAGGTCTCATATAGTGGTACACTTACAATTGCTAGAGAATAGTGATTTTTGCAATCCCATTAAGCCAATTTCTTGAGTTTTGTTCAAAATTCCTAGAAAAGGTTTATGGATTTCATAACCTGCTTGATCATATATTGTGAACTTATACAATCTATCATCCTTTGTCGACCATTAGATACTCAAAGTTGTGTATTGATCATTTTTACCATTATAGAGGATTATTTAAGTTAGGTTTCCAAATTCTTAAAGGGTGCTAGTTCAATGGAAGAGCGCCTGCCTTACAAGCAGGAGGTTGGTGGTTCGATTCCTCCATACCCTAATGATATTATAATATCGATTAAAAACAACTAAATTAGTAAGAAAAAAATAAGATATATGTGACCAAACAAAATGACCAAAATTCGTATATAAAATTACTAAAAACAACTAAATTAGTGACCAAAAAATGAGAGATGCAAAACTAGGCATTAAAAAGGATGCAACACGTGGCGCTAATGATGAAGCCAAACATGGCGTTAATATGGTAGCAAAATAAGACATTACTTTGTATGCAGAACATGGCGCTACATAGGAAGCAAAATATGGTGCAATAATAAAAGAAATAATTGGCGTCATTTTGGTAGCAAAACATGATGCAAAAAAGGAAGCAAAAATTGGTGCAAATTTGGAAGCGAAAATTGACACATATTTGGAAGTAAAACATGGTGCAAAATGGGATGCTAAAGTGGTAGCAAAAATGGATGAAATATTGGATGTTAATTTGGATGCTAACATGGTGCTATTAAGGATGCAAATATGGCACTAACGGGGATGTCATTTAAGAAGCAAAATCAGACACTCGCTAGGAAGCAAAATATGACGTTATTTAGGAAGCAAACCTCAACGTTGTTTAGGAAGAAAAGTTGGATGCTATTCTGGAAGCAAAAAAATAGACACTATTTTGGACGTCATATTGGATGCTATCTAGGAAGCAAAAAAATACGTTTTTTGAGACGCTTTAAGTTTTGTCCATGACACGTCCCATTTAGCGTCTAGTTTGACCACTCAATTTAAACAAAAATTACACTAAAAGGGGACGCTAAATGGGACGCTAATTCCAGGATTTTTTGTAGTGCAATATCATTTTTTTATTATCTTGGAATACATATCTTAGGGAAACCCACCAAGTACTTCCCCTCATTTCGACCCACCAAGTACTTCCCCTCATTTCGAGGATGATACCCGTGGTAAAATGAGACTTTATGAATATAGGGCTTAATTCCATTAACAACAATATGTTCATTAATAACTCAATGTGTTCCTTATAATATTTGAACCCGAGTAGGGAAGATAACACTCATTCCTCCCAACCACCCTAGGTAGACCCAATTGACCTTTCATCACAATATCTATTTAAACTTAATTATGATAGTGCTTTTAATAGTATTAAAATTTTGAAGAGTTCACTCCCTTTATTCCACAATGATTTATCCAAGAATCGAAATCCTTATGTCAATGATTAAATAGCAATACCAGGAAGTTTCTATGTTTCATGGTAGTTATCTTATGCTTGTACATTAGTTGTCAAAATATAATGTTACTCTCAATCATCGAGTTCTAGGCTATAATAATATTGAGAGGTATAATTTTGTTCATTTTAAGATTATAAATTATGAAACACGTTTGAATTTACTTGATTTTTCTCACTATTCTCTAGAAATGTAATAACCCCAAAATTCATGACATATAAGATCACTAGAATCATAGGTGTATCCGATAAGACCCTTTTTTCTCCATATTTGGTACATTTGTAAGCTTCTTCTCAAGTCCTCGAGTAGCTATATTGATAATTTTTTCTATATATTTTAGCAATTTCAAGTTTAGTACTTTTAAGAAATATTACATATAGCACACAATGTCTAAGATTTTGAGCATAAATTTATGAATATACACTAAAGTACAAGGATTTATATAAATTCAATTCTATTTGTATTTCCCATGAAGGTCACATCCTCTATTGTGTGAGGTGTGTCATTCCAAGGTAGTAGGAAACTTTTGAATGGAAAAGAAACCATTGATTTGTAGAGATATTGTCATTGACCAAGAGAAACATAGACATTGGAAATGCATAGTTGTTCCATCTATATCATATTTATGCTAATCAACTAGAAGTTCGGTAAGTATAACCAACTTCCATATCTAGGTAGACCACATAAAACTAAGCAGTTCAATTGATTTCCTAAAAGAATTTTTCTACATCAATATAGGCAATAACTACCTCTTGGTAGTAGTGCATCACTTTAACAAAATCTTGGTTGTGATACCTTATAAAAAGATTATTTCAATACAATAATAAACACTGTTATTCTTTAACAAAGTCTAGGTGCACCTTGGTGTACCCCTCATTAAGATTTTTTAATAGAAAGAGTTATGGGATTGGTTGACACATACATATAAAAAAAAGAGTATTCCCTTTCACCCATAAGTAGTTTGTGTAACTAAAGACGATTCATAGTAGAGTTGTTCACAATTTTCTTTTTACTTATCATCTAAAAACATAGGATAATAATATCCCCTTTTGTACACTACAATTGAGATCATATTGTTGGGTAATGATTTACTATCTGCTGTTGAGTGCGCAAGGAATTCTAATTGCATTACTCCCTCTTTGAACTCCACTTTCCTCGCCCTTATTCCTAAAAAGGATAAGCCCCCAACCTTTGCTGACTTTAGACCTATCTCATTGTGTAATCTGTTGTACAAGTTAATTTCCAAGATTATTGCTGTCCGATTAAAGGCTTTTCTGGACTCTCACATCTCCATAGAACAATATGGTTTCCTAAAAACTTGTCAAATTGTTGAACCCATAGGCATTACTCAGGAGACTCTCCATTCTGTGAAAACCAAGAACACTAGTGCTCTCATTCTCAAATTGGATTTGGTGAATGTCTTCGATAGAGTGAACTGGTCTTACATTAGACTCATACTGATCCAAATAGGGATGCCACTCTTGGGAGTCAATTGGATAATGGGTTGCCTTAACTCAGCAAATTTCGCAGTATTGATTAATGGTACTCCCTCTAAGTTCTTCAGTGCCTCTAGAGGAATCATACAAGATTGTCCTTTGTTCCCCTTGCATTTCATTCTTGTTATTGAAGGTTTCGGTCTCTTGATCACTGATGCTAGGAAGCATGGTCTCATTAGAGGTATAAAAATCTCTTCTGCTCTTGCCTTCACACATATCCTCTTTGTGGATGATGTTATCCTGCTTGGTACTGGTACCTTGCTTGAGTGGATAGCTTTTGAAGTTATATTAAGTACCTTCTGTAAGGCTTCTGGGATGAGCATTAGTGTGGACAAATCAGGCTTCCTCTACAACAATGTGGATGAAGGTATTCTTAACAACATTTCCAGGGTTCTGCCATATAAAATGGATCCTATTGCCACCGATTTTAAGTATCTTGGTTATTTTATTAAACCTATGGTGTACAAGGTCAGTGACTGGAATTGGTTGATTCATAAATTTGAAAATAGAATATTTCACTAGTCTCATAAGTATCTCTCTCTTGGTGGTCATCTGATCCTTATTCAAGCTGTGTTGTCTAGTCTCCCGGTTTACTAGCTGGGCCTTGCACCTATTCCTGTCTCTGTCTTAAAAAATCTTAGAAGTTTAACCTTTTCTTTTTTATGGGTCTCTACTGGGGACAAACACAGTTACCATTTATCTAGTTGGAAGCACCTTTCCTGGCCTAAAGAGAATGGTGGCTGGGGTATCAAAAATCTCCATTGGTTCAGTATTGCATTGAAATTAAAAAAAATTTGGATGGTTCTACAAAACAATGGTCCGTGGAATCAAGTATTAATTTGTAAGTACCTGAAGAATCATTCTATGGTGGCATGGATTAGAGGTAAAAAATTTAATGTCCATGCAGTTTCAGTAATCTGGAAAGGGGTTTTGCACACACTTTCATGGCTGGGAAAGTGCTTAGCTTGGAAAGTGGGTAATGGAAAATAAGTCCTCATGGGCATTGATCCGATCATCGGAATGCAATCATCTCATATACTGCCTACTGGGCTCAGAT
This sequence comes from Pseudotsuga menziesii, assembly GCA_001517045.1. Lineage (NCBI taxonomy): Eukaryota > Viridiplantae > Streptophyta > Pinopsida > Pinales > Pinaceae > Pseudotsuga > Pseudotsuga menziesii. The sequence goes on along the minus strand of LPNX011068574.1, from coordinate 82,578 downwards.
ATTTCTTGGAGGACCTGGGTATCATCACTCTCTCGCAAGCTCACAATATTCTCCCGGGTCTGCATCAATATTGGTATACGGCCAAGGGCTTATGTATTGTAGGGGAATGGAAGAACACATGGGACAATTACACGAGAGGTCTGGAATATGGAAGGATTAGGCTCAATTCTCAGCTCGACTCTGTAGTATGGGATCATAACAAATCAGATGGTTATGTTTCTGCTAAGTTGGTTTATGACTGTATTGTACAATCTTCATCTCCCCCGACAGGTAACAGATTACTTGCCCTTATTTGGTCTGGCATTCTACCCAAAAAAATTAGTTGTTTTGTCTGGCTGGCTATGGAGAATAAAATACTAACTTGGGACAATCTCCAGAAGAGAGGCTGGATAGGGCCCGGCTTATGTGCACTCTATGGTTCGGGTGAAGATAGTGTACATCATATCTTCTCTTCTTGCTCTGTCTGGAAGAATGTTTTTGTTCACCTGAGTGATCAGCACCACTTCTTGCTTCCCCACCAGTGCGATAATCTCAGTACTTTTCTGAGTAAATGGATTGCCAAGTTTTCCAGACATTCGGTCTGCTGCTACCTTCCTTTTTTTGCCATTTGGGCTATCTGGAAAGCAAGGAATATTATTATATTTGAAGGAAAAAATTTATTTGTCCTGAGCTTACTTCATCAGATTGCATACTTCTCACAGATGTATCGACCATCCAGTTCAAAGGCAAAAAATCCTAGAGCCTATGGCTCAGGCCCTGTTCTTTTCTTCCCCTGTGGTTTTTTTTATGGGGCATCTGCAAACAACATTGGAGGAGTTGGTTTTTTCTTATTCCTGAATGGGTCTCATTCATTCGATTTTGCTATGGGGGTTGGTACTTGCACTAATACTAAAGCTGGACTAATAGCACTTTGGGATCTTCTGCATGTATCCTAGATGATGGGGATTCCTACACTAAACATATTTGGTGATTCTACTGTCATTATTAATTGGGAAAAGGGTACTGCTACTCTTTCTCCGCCAGATCTTAGTCATTGGTGTAGGGATACAAGAAAACTCTACACTTGTTTTCTTCACCTGTCTTTTAGCCATACCTACCGTGAACACAATCAGCTCACAGACAGCCTATCTAAATCTGCCCTATCTTTGGCTCCTGGATGTGGTAGTTACTCTGAATTTCTTGATGTCCTTTTGGCCTCTCATGACACTTTCTAGCTCTTTTAAGCTCGGTGCAGGAGCTTGTTCTCCTTTTATTTTTTTGCACCTTTTTTATAGACTTTGGAGCAGACACCTTTTTTATAGACTTTGGAGCGGACACCTTTAGATAGCAGCTCTGTTGCACTTGTGTTCATGGTTGATCTGGTTGAGTGGGACAATATTCTCATTTTTTCTCTAACTGGAACTATGCACTTGATGGAAATATACTATGATCTCCCCCTTGGCAGCCCTTATGAGTTGAGACTCGTTTCAGGTTTATAACAGAATTGTACTCTCTCTGCGACCTTGCTGGATTGTAACCCTTGGACAAGGATGGCACATCAGATGCCCTTTGATTCTATATATTGAATAACAAGGACAGGCTTTTTTCTTTCTGAAAAAAATTTCACATTTTTAGAGTGATTCAAATTCATATTAAAAAATAAAATGCAAAAAAGAGTTAATAAAGTGAGATAGCTTACAAAGTATATCAACTTTTTAAGATTGTTTTAAAGAAAAATACTAAGAGCTTTTTCTATTTAAATATGACGTATTCTCTTAAAAAAATGTTTGTTTTAAGTTTAAAAAGCAAATAGTAGTAATCGAAGTGAAATAAATATAACACCTACATCATTATTGTCAAGTGAAATAAATATAACACTTACATCATTATTGAGTATATTAGAGAATATAAGTTTAATACAAGAATATACTCACTATTCAATACAAAATTGCATAATTCAAACACATATTACTCTAAACTTTATGGATCATCAATGTTACAAGGGGAGAAGACTTTATCTTGCAAATTCTTAAAAAGCTTATGGTTAAAATTGAAGTTAGGTTAAAATTAGCACCATCAATGTTACAAGGGGAGAAGACTTTATCTTGCAAATTCTTAAAAAGCTTTTGGTTAAAATTGAAGTTAGATTAAAATTAGCACAAAGGTTAAAGAAAGATAAATTTTGTAACGCAAAACCTAAGCAACCAAATAATTACGAACCCTTTCTCAGATCATATCGTAAACTAAACAAGAAGATTTCTAGATTTCCATTTCTTTTTCTAGATTTCCATTGACACACTTTAGAGCAAACCAATGAAAAGTTTTAACAATTTAAATCAAACACCTAAATTAGTTTTAACAATTTAAACCAACAACTCGTAAACAAAGAAGTTTAATCGGTTAAGAAAATTTAACAATTTAAACCAACTAGTAAACAAAGAAAATGAATGGGGAAGAAAAATTTAAAATTTTTATTTGTACACGTTCTAGTAGATCAATCAATATTCTAACAATTGAGATCAAACTCCTAAACAAAGAAGTTTTAACAATTTAAATCAGAAGATTAAACCGGCAAGAAGCTTCTAGAATGGACTAAACGACCATTAAAGTTGTGTTATTGATAATTCCATCCAAATTTGTAACAGTGAGGACAATTATTTTTGTTTGCATTTGAAAATTCCATCCAAATTTGTAACACGGAGGACAATTTTTTTTGTTTGCATGGAACTTATGAAAAACATGCAACAAAATGCGAATAGTAATGTTAAATTCCCTGTAGTGCACAACCCAATGTAAGTAGAGAACCTGGTTACAACTTGACAGGTCTTTTTTCTAGTCGAAAAAATCCTGGCCTTGTTAATCATAGATGAATCAAAGTCCATCATAATGTGCCTCCCCAAACTGGGTATTACAAAGCTTTCAACAGAGCAGATTATCAAGTCAAAAAGAGCTTCCACATAACCAAGTATCAGTTTTCCAAATCGATCCAGAGAGGTCCCAAATACATGCTAATGTCAAGAACATGCCAAACAGTCTGAACCTGGGGGACAATGAAAACCCAGAGAGCTGATCCAAAGATGCCCACCCCATATACTCAAAATTTCATAGAGACAAAGTCTCTGAGTGCCTGAAAAGAAAAGGAGTCAAGCTCCGACACATTGCTCTAAAAGAGCATAAATTCACCACTCTTACTGTTAGAACCATCAAAGCTTTCAGAGAAACAAAGGATACCAGGGGTCAAATTTAGGGCATCTTTGGATAAGCTGTTTTCACTCTCATTGTGCTCCCAGTAGACATGACGAATGTCCAGCCATGCAAAACCATCCATAAGTATCATGGTGTTATCACACAAGTGATTCAACTCAAGTGAGGTAAGAGAAGCTTTGTTATTATCCCAATTAATAATAACTGAGGAATCACCATAAATGTGCAAAAGGGGAGGCCCATTTTGTGTGCCACCAGAAGCAGAGTCCACAAAGCCAGGAGCTCAGCTCTTATATTAGTTGAGGTTACACATCCCAACTTAAAAGAGAGCTTATGTGAGCTACTGATAGCAATATCAACACCTGCTCCTCCCAAGGAGGCCACATCAGCCCCATCGAAGAAGCCACAGGGAAATACCAAGTTCGGCCCATCACCCATAGCTCTGAGTTTTTTCTTTTTAACAGGTACATAAAAGAGATGCATCAAATATTTAGCTTAAAACAACACACTATTGATGGATGCCTACATATCCTAAAAAAATGCACTTATTACATGTTTTCCACATGAATTAGCCGTAGATGACACAATAAATAATATGCCATTGTGTCTTTGTTGGACAAGTCAACCAATTAGTTTCACAAATACCAAACCATCATACTAAATCATCTCCCACCCGTTGCCAAATTTATATTCTTTATGCTATTCTAATTTATTTTTGTCAGTAAGATTGAAAACTATACATAATCTGTAACTAAATATCTCACTAGGTGAAAAGCCAACCAAATTTTAAATTTTGAAAGGATTTATAATGTTTGGAGTAAAAAATTGAATTTAAAATATTTTTAATTTTATTTTTATAAAAATTTAAAAATAATTATATTTATAGGCATTTAGATATTATTTTATATTTTGGGCTTGTTTGAGTTAATCAACAAGATTAACCCAAGTTTAACAAGTGTACAATAGGGATTCATTTCATTGTAATAGTATGTTGTTATGGTTAAATGCATCTTGATTAAGATTTAAATAAGCTCACATAAAGGAGTTAAAGAAACATTTTTTGTTTTTGTTTTTTCATATTAATTTTTGTTTTTTCATATTAATTTTTGTTTTCTGTTTGTTTATTAAATAGTATTTGTTTTGTGATGATATTAACTGTAACAATCTCGTCTGAATTTAATGTATATAAAATTATATATTTTAGGCTTTGTTTAACAACCAACTACCTTTTCAAAACTAAGTGGTTGGTTGTGCTTATGCACATTCAGGTGCCACTTTACTTGTGTTTGTGCTAGTCTATATGTTGTACGAAATTATAAGTAATATGTTTTCAAGTGATCATAAATTATAAGTAATGACAGATAAGTAATTACCTCTATAGACATTTTTATTTGAGATTTGGGTTTCATCTTCAGAATTCTAAACAACCAATTATAAAAAAATTCTATAGAAAATAATTGGTAGCTAGTTCATGAATGGATAAATACATGAAGAATGTCAATGATAACATGTAGGTAGGAATGGACAACTCACAATTGAACTAGCTTAACTAGAAGAACATGAGGAATACAAAAAAGTTCAAGATTGTCTTCCATTCCATAACTATATCTTAACCATTTGATCCCTATCGACCTGATCAACCACAAACTATGTGGGTGTGCTAGTTATGAAATAATTAATTGTCTCTATATGTTTTTATATCTTAGAATTTTGGGGTGGAATACCATCTCTACTTTTTCTAAATGGAAGGAGGATGGGTGTGCTAGATATGAAATATTTAATTGTCTCTATATGCTTTTATACCTTAGAATTTTGGGGTGGAATACCATCTCTGCTATTCCTAAATTGAAGGAGGATGAGACAAGTGTACTATCCAGCTAGATTCTATGGGCATAGTTCAAAATTCCTAATAAACATTAATAAAAAAATGTAAAAAATAGATCAGTGTGATAAGTGCAGTTAGGGGTAGTTGGAAAAAAATAAAAAATAGCTCATGTGATAACTACACTTAGTGGCATGGCCATGTGCACCTTGAGTCTAGCTAATATGCAGTAAGTGTGACACTCTAACTCCTAATCAACTCCTCCAAACTTTTAATAAACTCCTCCATTGGCATTTGCGAATCAAGATAATGTGCAGTTAACATGACATGCTGAGTAAACTCTCAATCTAGCAACATAGGCACAAAAAATTAACAATAAACGATTGCAAATACTAATAAAGAACAAGTAATAGATAACTTGTTTATAACACTTAATTTGAAGTATATCTATATTCATCAAACATAAATTAATTATAAACTGTGCTGATTGCAGTTTAATTAAAGACCAGTTTAATTAAAGACCTGAAAACAAAAGAGGATAGTTTTATTGAATCAGTGAATTGATTTAAGTTGGGAAATTACTATTGAGTGTTAAGTTTGGTCATCATACCCAGAATTATTAAGTGATAGTAATAACGCTAAAAAGCTTAATACCGATGTATAGGGTTATATTTGAAAAATTCAAAATTTGAAAATTCTGACCACAGACCAATCTACAAACCGCTGTCGATAGTCTTGTTTTTTTATGATAGTCTTACTTTTGATCTTGGGCGGCGGGCTTCCGTCTAGGTGGAGCAGCTGGCATCCACGGAATTCCCACAACAACCAACCGGAGATCATTGGTAGTGGACAATGCATGGGCCGAGTAAAGTTCGATGGATGCGCCAAAGTCATAGTTACACTCACGCATCCGCGTTTAGAGTCAGCTTTGCGTGCATTTTCCGCAACCATCTCATATGTGGATGGGTTCTGTTAAATGCTTTATGGATAAATCTGACTCCTCATCTTCTCACTCCACACCCACCACACATTATCTTCTCCCCACAGCTTCCGCTGGGAATCTCTCAGAGGCGGCCTCTTGTTATCGCATTTTCACACATAAATCTGTTATGATTCCCTTCCTTCAGGCAGGCGCTATCAAACAGTTGATTAGATATTATACAGAGAGATAATCTTGAAAACAAGAAATAAGAATCAATGGGGAATCATCTGTGCTTCGCTCAGCCGTTCCGAACTACCACAGTTATACGGTGGAATGATGGTGACATTCAAAAATTTAAGGAGCCAGTTAAGGTGGGAGAGTTGATGGTGGACAATCCCCAACAATTCATGTGTGATTTCAGTGATCTCCAAGCAGGGCGTCGGATCGGAGCAATCCCTGCTGAAGAAGATTTGGCGATGGGGGAGTCTACGTTCTTCTTTCTATGCAAAATGACATGGCCTCGCTTAATTTGTTAGCATTCCAAAAGCACTCTTGTAACTCAGTTAGAGTCTTTCCAGCCGTTGGTGCTGGCCAATTATCCAAATTTTCGTCAGACAATTGCAGTGCCAAGAAATCAGGTCAATTGCAGATAAAACTAGCAATCCAATAATAGAAAGACCTGTTGCAAGCTTCGCAAGAAGATGTGTCCATATACAACAAGAAAGAAATCAGGTTAATTGCAGATAAAACTAGCAATCCAATAAAAAACGACCTGTTGCAAGACATTACAATATTTTAAAGACATTATATTCTTCACACCCATTACATTATCCGCATTTCAAAAGTAATCATGAAAATTATTCTTCTCTCATCCAAATGACAATGGATTGTTAGTTTTTGTAATTCTTATGTTACAATCAAGTAACATTGCATAAATTTATGGATCTATTTACTAAATAAATAAAAATATTTCAAATTTATAAAGAGAAACAATAAATAATTTATTTATACATTCCTTAAATGTGAATTATTAATATGGAATTCATAACATTTTGAATCTCACCAAATATGTCCAAATTCTAATAATATAAAAAAAGAGGGTAGGTTAATGGACATCATTGGAAAATATCTCAAAAAATATAAAGAAAAACTTAAAATTTTAAAATTGTTGGATATATCTAGAAAAAGATAATAAAAAAAAGGCTGGAGGGCATTAATGGATGCCTAGCCCAATCAATCCAACCTAACTAAAAAAAAATTGTGACCTCATGTGGAGGATTTTACTTCGTTGACAATTTACAAAGTTGATTTTAAGGGTCTACTTTTTATTAATGAAAGTAACAGTAAGAATGTAAAGTAGAAGTAAAGTAAATGAAAATTTTGATATAGTGTAATATCCAAAATTTCCGTCATATTGAAACTTTATTACATGCAAGTGGTGCAAAAACATACGGTGGAAAAACATGTAGTGCAATTTAACAAAACAACATTTTAAAATTTAGTATAATATATTATATAAAAAAATGGATATTCATATTAATTAATTATGAAGTTATAAAGTTTTAGTTAAATTAATTTTGTAAATAATAAAAAAAACATTCTAATTTTTTAAATAAACAAAATTATATGTTTATTAAAGTATAGTTATTATTATTGTTAATTATTTTTTTGAAATTTAATTGGAAAAACAATATATAAATTTATGTAAGTCATTATAAAAAATAATTTAATTTTCAACAAATGTTTTAATTGATATATTATATTTATTCCAAATTAATTGGGTATACTACTTACTTCTGTGGAGGCGGTTTAGTTTAGGTGGTTTACCCTTGATAATATACTTTAATAATTTTACTCTTAGGTGGAGAGTTGCCATAGCATATATATATAGTTTAGGATACACAAAGAAATTTAATTTTTTTTTCTTGAGATGAGTAGAGAGCAGATGGTATGCACAAGGGGATGTTTTAATTTATATATTATATTTATTTAATATTTTTTAAGGAATGGGGAGGCAGGTGCGGGGGGGATTCTCCTGAATCTCGGAGGACAGGTCGAACATACATTTGCTTGGGGGCTTGGAAGCAGGACCAACAACGAAGCTGAGTGGATGGCTCTTATTCAGAGCCTTCACATTCTCCGGGAAAACAAAATTCGCAAGGCCTTGATTTTTGGGGACTCTAGGCACGTCATTTATAAACTAAACACGGGATATAATGAAGGAGCCGTCCAATGTCGGCGACTTTATGAAAAAGCTAAGGTCCTTATGTCCAGAAGATACGAAGCATATCATATCCTCCGGCACAATAACTCCGCAGATGACAGCTTAGCAAATGGGGGAGCTTCTCTCTTGCAAGGTCAGTATCGATAGAATGGAAATCGACCTACTCACAAATATATTCCTTAGCAGGCGGTGCTGGGAGCCTTTCTTCTGGCTCTTAGCTTCTCTAGTTCTTGAAAAGAAGTTTCTTTCCTCCTTCTCCTTGGATGCTCTCCTTTTGTCCCCTTTTCCTTATCCCTCCCCTCTCCCTTCTCCTTTCTCTCTAACCCCCTTTCTTTTTGCCCCCCCCTTTTTCCCTTCCCCCCTTCCTCCTTTCCCTCTTCTCCCAAGCCTTATCCCTCCCGCTCGACCTCCGCCGTCATTACCCTCTTCGTCTTGTCTTCTTTAAGGTTCTGTCCCACCTCCCCTTCTCTTTCCGCCGCGTGGTCCCTTCGCTGGCAGCCTTCTCTCTCGATCCTTCTGGTTTTAATTTCTCCCCCGTATGGTAATTTACTCTCCTCTCCTTCGCACGCTCTAGCTTTCCTTTTGGTCTTCGACATGGCTTCTGCGGGAAGTGTAATGCCTATCCGTTCCTCATCTCGTCTCGGTCATGGCTCTTTTGATGCCCTAAGTTTCCTCCTGCAAATTATCTCTGGTGTTTGCGAGGGAAGTTTATATGGGTTTCTGTGGCAGGACCTTCCTTGCATTCGCTTTGTGGTGAAAGAGAGAGTGGCTCTTGCGGCCTTCTCCCCGTGTTCGTGCATATCCCTTTCTGTTTCGACCCCAGCTGCTCTGAATTCAGGCTCTCGTCTCGGCAATAGCGATATCAGCTTGGTCATCGGCTGCAAGTGCACAGGATGGAGACAGGGTACTGTGGGCACATTAGCTTGTAGTGACAGTGGGCTTAAGTTGTTTAAAGAAATTTTGGCTCTTCGTGCTTGTGTAATCAATTCTGTGGCCCCTTTCAGTTCTGTTTCCTCTCTTCAAAGGCAGTTCGCTCGCATCTCTCTCTGGTCAAACGCAAGCGAAATGGCGCAGCAAGGGGAAAATTCTGGTTTGATGGACATAAAGAAGAACTTGAGGAGACTTTACGAGCTGCTTTCCATGAGTGTTATGGATAATAGAGAGACGGCTCAGGTGATTAAGAAGATGGAGGATACAGTTAGCTACACCTCGAACCAAATTAGCAACCATGATGCTCGCATTGACGACAATGAGAGTCGTCTGCGTGAAATTCAAGGACAGGTTGAAAGAATTGCTGAGGACTTGCAGAAATTCATCTCTATGAACCAGAACAGCAGAGTCCATGTAGCTTCTGATGATGTTGTGCTTCCAATGGAGGAGGAGTCATTCTTGCAGCCAAGAGGCAATCCTTAGTTTTATTTTGTCTGGCTTTGCTTAAATGTTTTTCTGTCTTTTAATTAGCAAACAGTTTGTAAGGGTTTACACAACCCGTGGCTATATAAATTTTGAACAGTCTCATTTTGGAATGGGTAAGGAAATTCAGTGGATGATCTCATGGTGTTGCCTCTTTGTTGAGCGCAGACACTCTATCCCACTCTGCTTGTACTGAATGGCTGTGCACAGCCACTTTTAAATATATTTTCTTTCTGTTTCTTTTAAAAAAAAAAAAAAAATTAAGGAATTATTATAGAGTAAAAATAAATTCTTTATTATTCTTTTTGATAGGAATAAGAATCATATAAAAAGTGGCTTTTCATATTAATTAATTATATAAAAGTAAAGTGTTTTATATTATATATAAAAAAATTAGATCTTTATATTAATTAATTACGAAGTAATAAAGTTTTAGTTAAATTAATTTTGTATATAATAAAAAAAAGTATTTTAATTTTTTGAAGAAATAAAAATATATATTTTTATTATTATTGTTAATTATTTTTTTTGAAATTTAGTTGGAAAAACAATATATAAATTTATGTAAGTTATTATTGAAAAATAAAGTAATTTTCAACAAATATTTTAATTGATATATTATATTTATTTAATATTTTCTTAGAAATTATTATAGAATAAAAGTAAATTTTTTATTAATTTTTTATATGAATAATAATCATATAACAAAAATTCTAAATCTTAAAAAGAAAAGAAAATGTTCAAAATTAAATTTTATATCTTTGTAAAGTTTTAAAAAACAAGAATGACTACTTATTAAAAATTTGAAATGGTACAAATATTTTATAAATAATAATTTTACTTATTAAATTTGTATTTTTTAATATTAGTATAAAAAATGAAAGAATTACAAAATTAGTAATAAGAAAAATTTGAAATGTTACAATTTATTTATAAATCATAATTGTAATTATTAATTTTGTTTTTTAATATTAAGATAAAAAAAAATAGATTGAGTCATAAGTTACTAAAAATACCAGCGTAGATCCAAATCCTAGGCTCTATCAAGCGCCGAGAGGGATCAAATCTCTTATTAGGTATCCATTGATTTGATTCAAACCAATGGATACCTAAGGTGGATTAGGGTTATTGGTCGTATATTGTGTTGTGTAGTAGTTATAGCCAAGAAAGTCGAATGATCCTTTCAATGCTTTTGCCTCTTCAGCGTTGAACCGTGGTAACCGCGCTCCAACTAATCTTGTTAAGGAAGCAGCATACTTCCCTAATGTTAATGGATCCAGAAACTTGTAATCCATAAAACATTGGTTTCTTATTTTTCGAGGTGATAAGTCCTTACTGTTAAAATTGGGTAAAGCTTCTTACTAAACACATATAAATTTTGGAAAAAACATAAAACTCTTCCATACCATCCTAATCTAAAATCGTACACTCTGCGAGCAACCCTTCGATCAAGCTTGGATTTTGTGAATGGCACCACCCAGCTCACTACAAGGGCTATGCCTATGGAACCTTTCTGCTTCCCCTACATTTTATTTTATAACATATTTTATTCAAGAGATGTAATATATATCCTTCCCATGTTTCAGTGGCTAGATTTAACAGAGGAGATGTTCTCACCTGGTTTTTGGTCCTATATAATTTTACAGCGGCGCTATGTGTGAGAAGCATATTGTGGGTTGCAATATAAGGCTCTGTTGCTGAATTCCCAGCTGTGCAGTTTCCAAATCCAACCGAACAGCGGCCTGGTGCTTGAATCCCTAAATCGTAGCCACCAAAGTGAGAAGACCAGCGGTTCGTTTATAGTTATCCAGTACTTTACACGGTCTCCAAAAGCTCGAAAGCATTCTTCTGCGAATATGGCAAAGTCCTCCCTGGATATTAAAATTTAACAGAATTAGCATTCCTTTCTTTTTTTTTTCTTTTTTTTTTTGTGAGTTACTAAGGCAATGAAACTTACACGACGTTTTTGCTACAGAATCCCCGTATTCATTTTGCAGAGCTTGTGGCATGTCCCAGTGATATAGTGTAACAAAAGGCTCTATACCTGCATGAAAAGTCACATCAAATTAGGTCACATACATGTCAAGCTTTACCCAAGGCTACCAAATCATTTCTTTTTTAAATACCATTCATGAGCATCTCGTTGATGAGATTATTGTAATAAGAGATCCCCCTTTATTGATTCCTCCATGTCTGGGCGATCCCTCTGTTAAAATAATAGAAATAGAAGATTTATGGAAGACCATGATAACTGAAAATTCATTGTTAATTCATTTATAAATCAAATTAACTCACTGGCGAAAATGCGTGACCAGGATATAGAAAAACGATAGACGTCCATTCCCATGTATTTGAGAAGTTGAACATCTTCCTGCATGCAGATTACAAATAAAATTAATTCCATCAGCCACAGAATATCTAAAGAATTTTTAATGGCTCTAAATAACACAAATATTACCTGCAAAAAGAATATCTAAAGAATATCTGAATTGATTGTTGTTGATTAGCAAATTTAAAATTCTTACCTGGGTTTATTGTTGCTATCGCACTGGTTGTTGTTGTTGCTGGATCAAGGTAGCTAGCTATGATGTAGTTTATGATACTTCTTGCTATTTATATAGTTGTTGTTTTTTTTTCTTCTAATTTTCTATTTTTTTTATAGCCGACATAATATTATGTAACGTTACGTAACGTTACAACGTTACGTAACGTTACTTAACGTTACAAGATCTACCCCATACTGGGCTGTAGAACGCCTCTCGGCGCAATAAAGTAAATAAAAAAATTATATATTTTTATAACATAAAAGAAATAAAGCTACCATACATCCATCTTAAACATTTATTTATTTTCATAAATAAAATTATAACCACCATTCATTCATTTCCACCATATTGAAATTGAAGTTGGTTGAATATTTAGTCTAGCTCATCTTATTTGTTTGTTAATTAATATTGATTAAAAAAATATGTTATGAAAATAGTAAATCCAAATGCTTTAAATGTAGAATCACTTTTGAGAAGTAAATATATTTTAACAACTTGCTTGTAAGAAAACACATAAATAAGGAGGTGTCTTCACATGTTTTATATTGTTGATGTACTACGAATCTATTTTAAGAATATATACTATGATATGCATGCATGCACATGAGATTATTTGATACAGGTAAGGCTTTGATAAAATAAAAATATACCTTACACCTTGCACACCTTTGTTTTTGGACTTTGCAACACTATTTTATGCATTTGTATGAGCACCTGCAATATGTCATTATGTCATTTGTGATGCATAGAAAATTTATGATAAAACTAAAAAAAAAATATTTCCAATGCAACACTACCAATTAATATGTAAAGGAGAATTGAATTGGAAAAATGTATTATTGATTATAAATAAGTTATGGGATTTAATCTTTTGTGTGTGTATGCGCTAGTAAATATCATTATATTGTTTCTTTTAAAGTTGTAAGAGTTGTTTATCTTGTTTAAGGTAGATACCAATATGCATTTACCTATACCTAATTAGCATCCACAAAAACACCAATTAAAATATGTAAAGTAAATCACAATAAATGAATTTGGTTGAAACAATATTATACAAAGAATGGAATACAACAGTTAATCTTTAAGTAAAAAACATAAAATGAATTGCAAAATAAAACATTATTTATCAAACTAACCTCTATATACATAAAATATAGATTACCTAATATAATACAAAGCTTTGATAAGCTTTTCATCTCTTTAAAACACAACATTTGGCTATACACCCTTCCTTATATGCATTAGAGGAAATTTGGGGTCTAAAATGGGCCTTATAAGAAAACGTGCCAAAATAAGTTTTTGTGAGTTGGAATTCAAGAACCAATAGAATTTCAATAAAATAAGTCAACCATAATGGTTGAATTGACATATTTGTCATTAAAAAAAACTACTTTTTTTTGTTCGTATTTTTGACATATCTCATTGTGTTTTTATTCAAATTTCTATCGGGAGAGCTCGTTGGATGCAGAATTTGATTCCGCATCCAACGAGTACCCACACTGCATACTTTTGATGGACCCTGCTACCCCAAAAACAAGAAATACCTGAAAAAATGTGATGATGATGTCATCATCACGTTTTTTCAGGTATTTCTTATTTTTGGGGTAGTGGTGTCCATCAAAAGTATGCAGTGTGGGTACTCGTTGGATGCGGAATCAAATTCCGCATCCAAGGAGCTCTCCCGATCGAAATTTGAGTAAAAACACAAGGAGATATGTCGAAAATACGAACACAAAAAGTAGTTTTTTTCTTTCTTCCTCCAAAATTAATCAATATTATTTTATTATTTTAACTATTATTTTATTATTTTAACTATTATTTTATTATTTTCCTTAGGAGGCCCATTTTAGACCCCAAAATTCCTCTAATGTATATACATATTGTCGACATGTCTCTTTCTTTTATAACTTATCATAAACTTAATATATAATCCCTTCCAAAGAGTATGCAATTTAATATGATCTATTCACAAAGGTGAAGGGCTACGCCCTTCATTTACCGAAAAAGCACATAACCCTTTTAACTTATAAACCAAGGGATGTCATTCCCGTTCTTTTAATTTTTAATTTTCTACTCAAAAATTCATATTAATAAAAATATTGCAAAACAGTCTATGGTAAGTTAAAATATAACCCCTCATGATTTTTTCCCAAAATCAAATAGAAGTTACATATCTTCCTTTTAAAGGTAAACAATTACGAACTATCTTCAAACATATAAAAGAAATATCATAAATGTGTTAAGAGCTTAACCAAATGAAATTACTTGTGTAATTTAACACTATAAGTGAACCATAAATGTCGACTTCGCTTTTCCCAAAGGAAATAGATATGTAATTTAACATTAACAAATGCACAAGATGCCCTTCTACTCTCTAACAAAGGATGATGAATAGATAAAAATCCCATGCTCTTCCAATAAGAGAAATTAAAGAACCAAATGCAGTGAACGACAAAAGATGAACAGAGGCTCTACTCTATCAGTAATTAATTGCCAAAAACGATGGATATGAATGTAGCCATACAACGGCCACATAAAAGGTTGGTATGCAAAATTGCAATGACTCTCATTATTGAGAGTGTTCCTTCTCTATGCAGAGACCATACAAAACATTAAGGCTCGGAGTCTACTCCCCTTTACAGAGTAACATAATATATTATGCAACAATCATAAGAAAATGAAAGTCGACTTTCTATGGGAGAGGTATCCTACTCTGTGTAATAACTTTAATATTAAACAAAGGATGCAATCAAGAAAAATCATCTTATCTTTAAACATAACACAAAATGATAATGGGAAGATAATGAATCTATTGCCAAAGTTTTCACACCTGCTTCCTTCAAACCATATGTACCAATGAATTTCAACTCTACCAAAAAAAAGAAAGCTTAGATGCCACATTCAATCTTTAGAGAAATCAAGAAAATAAAACAGCAGAGGCTGCTCTCTCTCATTCTTGGGTTTCTAAAAAAGTACTCGCGAACCCATTAACTGGACCTGTTTGCTTATCCACAAACTCACAACTAAATATAAAAACATACATGTAAAAGAAAAACATACCTGCAACCAGGGCAACTTCTCTTGTCCACCCACGAGCTCCTTTGTCGATCACCCATCCAATGGTATGATGGAGAGCCCACTAAGAAGAACAGAGTTGCATGCATGCAGCCACGCGGGTTGCATGGCATGCCCTCTTATCACAGTCCCCAAGGAGAGTTCCCACTGCCCATCCCATAGGGCAAGACAGTCCCTCCTGGCGCGCGAAGGCCATTCTGCAGGTTGGAGCACCTGTGATCTCATCATGTCCCAAGCCAACAGAGTGCCAAGTCCTCCCTATGCGCAGAAAGGAATAGTAAACATTTTTATTTTGTGTCTGCTTGAAGATTTCACCGCGAGATTATAAAGAGGTTGAGGGCTAAGAAGGGACATGCATGTGAAAGAAGGTTTGATTGCAGGAAATGGGAGCTCTCGGTTCCTGGAATATATTGCTCATAAATATATTTTTCGGGTCTGACCTCTTTTCTTCCAAATTCTAATGTCATGCCAGCAGCGGGATACTGAAAAGGGATTCGAATAATTCTGCATATTTTGCTCTTCTGAAAGGGTTTTTGATTACATTGACCTCTCATGCACACCTCTCTAGCCCTTCCAGCTCGTTAGGTATCCCTTCATTCCTTATCTGCTAAGGTTTAGTAGGTTTAGGGTTTGCTTAAATGTGGCTCAGCTTGCACACAGTCTCTGTTGGTGCTTCTTCAACTGCTTCATATACAGTTGCATCAATACTGCTTCATCGACTGACTCAACATTTGCTTCATCCCCTCCATCCAGATCAATCAATTGACCTAATAATCTCAATACCTATAATATCATCGTTAGAAGTATGCTATAAATTTTAATACTCATACATTGTTGCATTATATATGTCGTTGGGAAATGTTTGTTGTTTTCCAACTATTTGAAGAACTGGTTATCTTTTAGCTGATCAGGATTGTGACTAACTGAGATTAGGTTTATTTTATTATTATTATTATTTATATAAATATATTTTTTTTTCACCAATCTAACTATCTAGTTAATGGGTATAGCTTATTCCATACTGTTTTTTCTGATTTGCAGTTTTCTCATCAATTTTGTGTAGTTAAGTCCCTGGAATAGGTGTCTGCAATATTGAAAGAGGAAATCCATAACATTTGGTAGTCCCTGGGCTAGGTGTCTGCGATATTGAAAGACGAAATCCATAACATTTGGCAGTCCCTCGGTTAGGCGTCTATGATTCAATATCAGTTCGATTTCGAAGTTTAGAATGTGTTGGTTTTACGTTAACCAGCTCAAAGACTCATGAAAATTGTATCGATGGAGTCTAGGTAGGCTATTGCATTATTTTGCAGAGCTTATCACACCATGAATACACTTTCTCTAAGGGGATTTGCAATTTTCTCATCAATTTTAAGTTTTGTAGTTTGCAATCGTGCACGTTTTGTGGGTAGGCACTCGGATTTGTTTGATTCACACAAACTCACAAGGGATTGTATCTTTCCTGTGACTAATCTGTCACCATAATCAACTTCTCTATTGTGCTCATCAAATACCACATTTTCCAACACCGCAAAAAGAATGGTGTAAACGAAAAGCCATTTGATTTTTCAATTTCTGCAAGTGCACCTAGACCGACTGACATTAGTTAATTTAAAGCACATATCTGGTTATATTATACCAGTGCCGAACTTGATGGCATTCTAGATGTTAGGCTCCTTTTCCCTAGAGAGATCTATGCATTTGGCATAACAACCTCCTTCAATATTAGCCACGCCACTTTCACTCCAACAGTTTTCATCATCTCCGATCAAGAACCTGTTATGGTCTATTGACAGAGTGGTCTTACTAGTACCTATGAAGAGAAATATTGAAGCGTCAGTAGTGAATGAAATTAGGATGAATATATTATATCCCTTAGGAAAAATAAACACGTTGTGAATCTCACGATATTTGTATCTCTCATGTTTGATTCACAATACCTGATAATCCAAAAAATAGACATCCCCGTCCTTTCCCATATTGCAGCCATAATGCATGGAAAGAATTTGTTTATTCAGCATAAGATAGTGCATCATGCCAAACAAACCCTTCTTCATTTCTCCCGCATATTGTGTACCCAGAGGTAGATGGAGGCAGGCATCATCGCCTAATCCATAACATTTGGCTATCCCTCAGCTAGGTGTCTGTGATATTGAAAGACGAAATTGATAACATTTGGCAGTCCCTGGGCTAGGTGTCTCTGATTCAATATCAGTTCGATTTTGAAGTTTAGAATGTGTTGGTTTTATGTTAACAAGCTCAAAGGCTCATGAAAATTGTACCGATGGAGTCTAGGGAGGCTATTCCATCATTTTGCAGAGCTTAGCACACCATGAATATACTTTCTCTAAGGAGATTTGCAATTTTCTGTTCAATTTTAAGTTTTGCAGTTTGTACTCGTGCACGTTTTGTGCACAGGCACTCGAATTTGTTTGATTCACACAAATTCACAAGGGATTGTATCTTTCATGTGACTGATCTGTCACCATAATCAACTTCTCTGTTGTGCTCATCAAATACCACATTTTCCAACACTGCAAAAACAATGGTGTAAACAAAAAGCCATTTGATTTTTCGATTTCTGCAAGTGTACTCAGACCGATTGCCATTAGTTAATTTAAAGCACATATCTGGTTATATTATACCAGTGCCGAACTTGATGGCGTTCTAGATGTCCGACTCCTTTTCTCAGGAGAGATCTATGCATTTGGCATAACAACCTCCTTCAATATTATCCACGCCACTGTCACTCCAGGAGTGTTCATCATCTCCGATCAAGAGCCTGTTATGGTCCATTGACAGAGTGGTCTTACGAGTACCTGTGAAGAGAAATATTGAAGCATCAATAGTGAATGAAATTACGATGTAAATATTATAGCCCTTAGGCAAAATAAACACGTTGTGAATCTCACAATATTTGCAGCTCTCGTGTTTGATTCACAACACCCGATAATCCAAAAAACAAGGCGACATCCTCGTCCTTTCCTATATTGTAGCCGGAATGCATGGAAAGAATTTGTTTATTTGGTATAAGATAGTGCATCACACTGAAAAAAAACTTCTTCATTTCTCCTGCATATTGTGTACCCATAGGTAGATGGAGGTATGCATCACCACCTAATCCATAACATTTGGCAGTCCCTGAGCTAGGTGTCTGTGATATTGAAAGATGAAATCCATAACATTTGGCAGTCCCTAGGGTAGGCGTCTATGATTCAATATCAGTTCGATTTCGAAGTTTAGAATGTGTTGGTTTTACGTTAACGAGCTCAAAGACTCATGAAAATTGTACCGATGGAGTCTAGGTAGGATAGTCCATCATTTTGCAGAGCTTAGCACACCATGAATACGCTTTCTCTGAGGCGATTTGCAGTTTGCAGCCGTGCACATTTTGTGGGTAGGCACTCGGATTTGTTTGATTCACACAAATTCACAAGGGATTGTATTTTTCCTGTGAGTGATCTGTCACCATAATCAACTTCTCTGTTGTGCTCATCAAATACCACGTTTTCCAACACCACAAAAACAATGGTGTAAACGAAAAGCCATTTGATTTTTCAATTTCTGCAAGTGTACCTAGACCGACTGACATTAGTTAATTTAAAGCACATATATGGTTATATTATACCAGTGCCGAACTTGATGGCGTTCCAGATGTCAGGCTCCTTTTCCGTGGAGAGATCTATGCATTTGGCATAACAACCTCCTTCAATATTAGCCACACCACTTTCACTCCAGCAGTGTTCATCATCTCCGATCAGGAACCTGTTATGGTCTGTTGACAGAGTGGTCTTACCAGTACCTATGAAGATAAATATTGAAGCGTCAACAGTGAATGAAATTATGATGAATATATTATAGCCCTTAGGAAAAATAAACATGTTGTGAATCTCACGAGATTTGCAGCTCTCATGTTTGATTCACAATACCTGATAATCCAAAAAACAAGGCAACATTCCCGTCCTTTCCCGTATTGCAGCCAGAATGCAGGAAAAGAATTTGTTTATTCGGCATAAGATAGTGCATCACGCCGAACAAACCCTTCTTCATTTTGTGTACCTAAGGTAGATGGAGGCAGGCATCACCGCCTAAGAGTGTTGGCAGGGCAGGGATTGATGTGCATTTAAGGGAGCAGGTGCCAATTTAAATGGCCATCCTTTCAATTGACAGAAATGCCAGGCAGCAGATTAAGATCAACCAGGCAGATTACCTCAATCGTCGGATGAAAAAAAACATTAAATTCAGGGAGTCTACTCCCACTTGTTGAAACACCTTAGGGTGTAATTAACAAATGGGTTTGTGGTGCCAAAGTTGGAGTTAAATGAAGATGAAGACCAGCCGATGGAGCTGGGGTTAGGGTTGAGCCAGCGCTGGGTACGCGGTTTTAGGTCTTGGAAACCAGTGCTGGAGCCAATTAAGGAGTCTCCCCGTGTTCTGGAACCCTACAATCTCATAAGGTCCCTCACATTGGCGTGGGATTGATTTTTAATTTCAAGTCCATTTAACATTAACGCTTGAAAAATGGGTTTCCAAATCCCCGTCACGAATTTTTGACAAGTTATGTTTTGTTCTTCCCCACATCGCATCTTAGAAATTATGGTGCAAAGATCGTGTCCTTCCTACCGCCGAGGTATCCCACACCATTTTCTGGGCATTGCATTCAAATGTAAAAAAGACTTAGAACAGTTCACAATTCAGAGGGACTTTTGGATTTATTAAATGAAAACACTCCAATCAAAGATGGAGTTGGTATACAAGTAAATATCCCAAACCATAGCTGTTTATATTTTATTTTCCTTTTTACTTCCACGTCCTATATTAACCGACCATGAAAAACCATTAAAACTGTTCACATAGTACTACTCATCCAACCAGAAAAAAGGTCTCAAAGAAGATTCAGAGAAATGTTTGGATGGCAAACTCTATGAAAATGCAACTTAAAACTTTGGTTCAGATTTTATATGTTGTTAATAAAAATAGAATATGTTTGTGTGTTTTTACTTTATGAAATTTACCTGTTTAAAATTGTAATTTTTAATAAAAAAAAAGTTTATATATATATATATGAGAGAGAGAGTAGATATGCTTTTACATATTTGCACAGCCACAAATAATGTGGTTAGTGAATGTTAATAGACTTAATTTATTCACTTAGTTTTGTGCAGAGGGTTGACTTCTAAATGAAAAAAACAAAAAACCAATTTACTCATGCCAATGCTTCTAGCAGATTTTGGATTTCCTTGAGTGAATTTACAAGATTAAAGAGTGTAAGAAGTGTATAACCATGATTTATTTCATAGTCGTCTTATCTTATTATGCTTAAATAAGTGTTGATTAAGATTTAAATAAGCTTCAGTTAAGCGGTTGTTAACCAAATGGATAACAATAATGGTTTTTAATTAAATGGTATTAGTTTTATTTTTATATGAATTAATTTAATTTGTATAATATTATACCATAAGTGTATAGCTATAACTGGTTGGTAATTAGTTCAATGCTTAGCCTTCCGTTTAACAACCATCTATCTCCACAAAATTAAGTGGTTGGATACACTTATTGGCTTTCACCAACCACTTTACTTGTGGTTGTGTGTTAGTTTGAATGAATTATAATGATGTTGATAGTTTATGTACATTTATATTAAATTTTTGTTTCTAAAATCATATTAAATAAGGAAATGTCAACAAAATTTTCAAATAACTTTTATACTTATTGAAATAAATATAATAATGATAATGATAATTCCTCTCTATTTAGGTCGAAAATTGGTTTATTAAAATTAGAAAATGATAAAGAACTATTTAATTGTGTTTTTATAGTCATAATTTTTTCTAACTCATTTTTATTTTTATAAACTAATTAGTATTACAAATATATTTTTTCAACTCCTTTTTATTTTTATGAACTAATTAGCTATCAAGATTAATGGTATTACCAATTGTCTAAGCTGGTCAAATTTTGTAGTGCTCGAGATCTTATCATTTACAACTGTCTCACAAAATGACCAAACTCTAGCGAGATGACTTGTATCCATGGGCTTGGAAGTAGTGTGCTATATTATGTTATATTTGATATCCCTATATACAACAAATTAATGGATTTCTACATCTTCAACGACCATGAGCCCAAATATTATCATAGATCTTTAATTATAACTCTGAGTATTGCCATGCTTAAAGATCCCATAGAGGAAAACTATCATTTCCAAAAGCACCTCATCTTTGATAAAAATAAAGCTAACATTTTTCTCCATGATCTAAAAAACGAACTGGTTCTTTTATCTAGCATAGAGAATATATAACATCTCTACCATATTTATTACAACCCTCTCATCGTCCATTAACAAGTTCTCCATTCAAGTCTAGACTAAAAGCGAGCAACAGTAGAACCAACCGTTGGTGTGATCAAGAGTGGAAAGATGCGATAAAAGAAACTAAGCAAGCTACTATAGATTCGATAAAAATGGACAAGATATGTCACTACAAAGACTAAATTAAAAGAAAAAAAGGCATTATCTGAGTAAAAGGCATGAAAATTTCCTACACCTCTCCAAGCTGCCTCCTAAGAAATTCTGGAGCCAAATTCGAACCCGCAAAACAAAAGAATACAATAAAATTGTTTTAAAAGATTAGAATTCCTATCTTAAAACGCTTTATGAATCCCGAGATATCAGAGATAAAATTCAAACCCTTCTTACAATGAAATAAATTTTCTTGTGAGAAGACATAGATTTTGGGGTTAAGCACTTAGGAAATGGAAAAGACAAAGACATTGAAGGATACCAAGCGGAAATCTTAAAAATTGGAAGGCACGTCCTCATCGCGCACATCCACAAACTCTTTAATTTAGTAGTCAAGTACTAGTTTCCTACACCTTGGATTCAAAGCCTCATTATTCCTATTTTCAAAAGTGGTGATCAAAATGACCCCTCTAATTATCGGACTATTATGATTAGCCCTCTCTTAGCTAAGTTATATTGTATTATATTAGAAAAGAAGATCAATGAATGGCTAGAAATGGAA
Organism: Pseudotsuga menziesii; assembly: GCA_001517045.1. Lineage (NCBI taxonomy): Eukaryota > Viridiplantae > Streptophyta > Pinopsida > Pinales > Pinaceae > Pseudotsuga > Pseudotsuga menziesii. Next base: position 60,371 of record LPNX011068574.1, on the reverse strand, counting down.
GGTAAGCGGGCTAAAGTCCAAACAAGTTTTAGAAGGAATCATTCAACCACGGACCACCTCATTACACTTATGATCATTGCAGAGGAATGTCGTAATAATAAGTCTGACCTATTTTGTTGCTTTGTAGATTTTAGAAAAGGTTAGATGATATATTGCCTAGAAATAACCTGTGGAATATGATAGAGGAGGTTAAGGTTCCTTTTGAGTTGAGAGCTACAATGATAAGGTTATATGAAAAGGTCATTGCCAAGTTTAAGAATAATGAGGGGTGGAAAACACATATAAATTGTAATATTGGAGTTAAACAAGGTTCCCCCCTCTCCCGTACCCTTTTTGGAATTTACATTGATAAGCTAGAAAAGTGTTTAGAAGAAGTGTTGAGCATGTTGCGCTTATACAATATTAGTTGAAATAGTTATCAGCCTGCTACTTTATACTAATGATATTGTTCTTATGGCAAGGTGTCCTTCTAATCTTGGTAAGCAATTAAGAATTCTTAACTTGATTTTTTCTCTAATATGGGTATGACTGTTAACACCGAAAAAATAAAAATCAAGATTATAAAATATAAGAAAGGCACCTATGCAAATTTTATTTATGATAATGGAAATCTAGAGGAAGTGACTTCTTGCAAGTATATCGGAATTGATATTCATCACAAGCTCAATTGGAAATATAGCATTGAGAAAATGATTAATGGAGGGTGGAAAGATTACTTTGGTCTTGGAAATAACTGTAAATAAGCCAATTTGGTCATGTGGGATAAAAATAAGTTCCTCTTTGAAACGTGTTTGAAACTCTTTTCATCCGTGTTATCTTGTATGGTTGTGAAGTATGGGGGTGCAACATTTCTAGAGAATCTTGAAGGAAGATTGAGCAAATCCAGAAGTAGTTTATAACTTACAACCTAAAAATTAAAAGCAATATGCCTTATCCTATTGTCCTCATAGAAGTGGCTCTTTCCCCCATTGAAAGCATTTCTATGACTAGGTGCCTGATGTACACGCATAATATAAAACATGGGAAACAAGAGACTTCCTAAAATTGCTTTACAAGTCAAATTAACTATGCCTCAAGTAGTGTTGGTATAAAGATACCATGTCTTAATTAAACCACTCGGGCATTAATGAAAACGACATTTTGTAGAACATTGATAATGTCAAAAATATTATTACTTCTAAGTTTAAAGAGAAATTCTGGTGTGAGGAAAAGTTAGTGATTAAGAGAAAATTAAGATACTATAAGGACATCATTAATACTAAATTGGAATATCATAAGTATCTCTCGGTAGTAACTATCTCATGGAAGAAAATTAAGATAGCCAAGTTTAGAATGAACTCTCGTGGACTCCATAGCAAAACAGGGCGTTGGTCTATTCCTAAAACTCCATGGGAGGAAAGGGTTTTCCATTTGTGTGATTCTATGAGTGTTGAGGATGAAAATCACATTCTCTTAGAGTTCCTTTCTTACACCCACATTAGGTCTGAGTTTCATTGTATTTTTTACAATACAAACCTTTATAACCTCATAACTTTCCAAAACTATAGTGAGCTTGGAAAGCTTCTTGGCAATATTTTTTAGCACATGAACAAGATTTTAAAGTAAACCAAGTATTACCATTCTTAAGGTCTGATAGACCAAAGCTGGTCTCAGTGGGCGTTAATCATCATCATCATCATCATCATCAATATTGTGAAATTCGCACTCGATGTTATATATCTATACAAACACACTTAAAACTTATAAGGAAAAAGGTTCTTTTTTTAATCTTTCACTTTTTAGTATTACAAAGATTACATCCTATTTCTTCCCAAAGTATTTTAGGTCTTATGAATCTTAATCTAGCTATGATACAAATATATATGTTTTGATCTTATGACTTATATTGATGGTGTATTTATAGTATAATAATTTTCATTTATTATTTGTTTTTTTGGTTAAATCACAATTTCTATTTAAGTTTAGTTGTCATAGTCCTTTTAACAGTATTAATATTTTGAAGAGTGGATTGCGCTTTTAGTCTATGATTTAACCAACAACTGTATGCCAATAGTTTAGTGATGTTAGAGAGCTTCTTATGATTCATGTTAATAAACATTTTCAATGGGTGGAAGACTCTCGTCTAAGAGAGGGTTTGAATATGGAATATTTCTTTAAATTTTAAGATTATAAACTATGAAATTATTCTTCATTTACTGTTACAATTTCAAACTCTCTAATCATATAAAATCACCAAAATCACATGTATATAAAATATGATTATTTTAAATCCAAAACCAAAATTATGCTATTACATAATTGTCCTCAAATAAGGTTGCGACCATCCATTAATCATTTTCTCAACACTATAGTTCCAATAGAGTCTATGATAAAGTCAACTTCATACTCGTATGAATTAGCTTCCTCTAAATTCTTATCTTGGTATGAAAAATTAGAGTAAGTAATTTTCTTAGATTTGATGATCATAGCTTTTGTATTTTTAGTGTTCACTAATAGAGATAAAACACAAATATCTACTCATTTTTAGTTGCAAATCCTCACAAAAAAGTAAAAACATGTTATTGGGAGTGTAGAGAAGAAGACTAATAAGTATTCCAATCAAATTAGTGCTATTACAACTCATTTCTTCCAAACAAGCCTCTAACTTGTGAGATACCAAAAAGGATAAGGAAACATACAAATCTTGCTAAAAATTAATCATGTTTTACCAACTCTTATTAATAGTAAACTTAGAAATTACTTTCTCACGCATCTATATCACCCAACCCCCAACTCAAAAAAGAGCTTTATATCTTCTAATCTCTTCCATGGGTTATTTCTCACCACCATACTAAAAACTTCCCAACAAAATAACATACATGATTAATTTTTAGTATTTTCAATCTCCTCTAGACTAATTAAATAGTCTAATAATAATGAGACTAATTAGATAGTCCAAAGTTGAATTATAAAGTATAGACCCACTTTTCTCTTCTTCTCTTATGTGTGAATTGCTAATTGCTAACCATAAGTTATTTTTTTTTTTCAAAAACTGTTATTCAACTTGGTTAAAATGGGATTGGTTATTGTTAAATTAGAACATGGCATTTCCATGTTAAGAAAATGCTTACACAAACAATCACAAATCAACACATTTATATATTTTCTTCTAGTATATTTAATAAACCATACTCTAATTACTTAATCATTAATCATTATTTAATAAACCATACTCTAATTACTTAATAAATCATTAATTTTTTAGTTGATAGAGATTCATGGTCATAAGAAGAATACCATAAGTATAGAGAAAAATAATGATAACTATATAATCATATAATTTCCAAACAATTTTTTGATTTGTAGCAATATAGACAATAATTGGTAGGTAGCTCGTGAATGGATAACTTGGAGCAATGCATATATCACTTATAAATTATTAATGGATAACCAACCATTCATGACACATAACTAGAATAATGTGAGATAAAAATAAATGAATATACAAAATAACTATACCTAATAAATGGATAACACTAAGAATGCGTGTGATAACATGTACAACTAGGAATAGATAACTCAGAGTTAGACTAGAATATGATGAATAAAACAAAAAATTCCAAATTGTCTTCCATTCCATAACTATCTCTTAACCATTTGATCCCTATCCACGTGATCTAGCCACAAACTATTTGGGTGTGCTAGTTATGAAATAATTAATTATGTTGATAGGTGTTTATATCTTAGAATTTTGGGGTGGAATACCATCTATGCCTTTCCTTGATTGAAGGAGGATGGACAAGTGAACTCTCCATCTTGATTCCATGGGTGTAGTTCAAAACTCCTAATAAACATTAATAAAAAAATGTAAAAAAATAGTTCATGTGATAAGTGCACTTTGGGGTAGTTGGAAAAAAATAAAAAATAACTCATGTAATAAGTACCCTAAGTGGCATGGTCTCATGTAATAAGTACCCTAAGTGGCATGGTCATGTGCACCTGTGAGTCTAGCTAATATGCAGTAAATGTGAGAGTCGCAGTCCTAATAAACTACTCCAAATTCCTAATAAATTCCTCCATCTGGCACTTGGGAGTCAAGATATTGTGCACTTAACATGAGTAAACTCTCAATCTGGAAACAAGGGCACAAAGAGTAAAGGCAGATAATAACATAAAGCTAAGGCATAGACAATTAATTACAAATAATAATAATGAAAAAAAATAAAAAACTTATATATGACATTTAATTTAAGGTATATTTGTATTCAGCAACCATAAATTAATTAGTTGTGTTACTCAAAGGCTTCGGAACAAAATTTATAAAAACAGCGAAGATAGATTTATAAAAACAGTTAAGTTTGGTCATCCTGCCCAGAATTATGAAGTGACAGTAATAACGCTAGAAAGCTTAATACCGATGTATATAGGCTTCTATTTGAAAAAATCACAATTAGAAAATTCTGACCACAGACCAATCTACAGAGACCGGTGTCGATAGCCACAGACCAATCTACAGAGACGGGTGTCGATAGTCTTTGTATTTTTATGGCATGTAAAATATTTTTCGCCGTTTTTTGTTTTTTATAATAGTCTTACTTTTTATGTTGGGCGGCGGGCTTCCGTCTAGGTGGAGCAGCTGGCATCCACGGAATGCCCACAACAACCAACCGGAGATCATTAATAGTGGACAATGCGTGGGCTCAGTAAAGTTCTATGGATGAGCCAAAGTCAAAGTTAGACAGTACACTCACGCATTCGCGTTTAGAGTGATCTTTGCGTGCATTTTCCGCAACCATCTCATCCGTGGATGGGTTCTGTGAAACGCTTTATAAATAAATCTAACTCCTCTTCTTCTCACTCCACACCCACCACACATTATCTTAGCCCCACGGCTTCCGCTGGGAATCTCTCAGAGGCGGCCTCCTGTTATCGCATTTTCGAACATAAATCTGTTATTATTCCCTTCCTTCGGGCAGGCGCTATCAAACAGTTGATTAGTTATTATATATACACAGAGACAATCTTGAAAGCAAGAAATAAGAATCAATGGGGAATCATCTGTGCTTCGTTCAACCGTCCAGAACTACCGCAGTTATACGGTGGAATGATGGTGACATTCAAAAAATTAAGGAGGCAGTTAAGGTGGGCGAGTTGATGGTGGACAATCCCCAACAATTCATGTGCGATTTCAGTGATCTCCAAGCAGGGCGTCGGATCGCAGCACTCCCCGCTGAAGAGGATTTGGCGATGGTCGGAGTCTACGTTCTTCTCCCTATGCAAAAATATTTGCGCTGTGTACTATCGGCTTCTGACATGGCCTCGCTTAATTTGTTAGTATTCCAAAAGCAGTCTTGTAACTCAGTTAGAGTCTTTCCAGCCGTTGGCGCTGCCCAATTATCCGAATTTTCGTCAGACAATTGCAGTGCCAAGAAATCTGGTCAATCGCAGATAAAATTAACAGATCGGTTTGTGATGCCAAAGTTTAAATTAAATGAAGATGAAGACCAGCCTATAGAGTTGGGGTCAGGGTTGACCCAGCACAGGATACGCGGTTTTAGGCCTTGGAAACCAGTACTGGAGCCGATAAAGGAGTCCCCGCGTGTTCAGAAACCCTAAAGTCTCATAAGGTCCGTCACATTTGCTTGGGATTGATTCCTAATTTCAAATCCAGTTAACATTAACACTTGAAATATGGGTTTCCAAATCCTCATCACAAAATTTTGATAAGCTATGTTTTGTTCTTCGCCGCATCGCATCTTAGGATTATGGAGCAAAGATTGTGTCCTTCCTACCGGCGCGCCGAGGTATCTCGAACAATTTTCTAGGCATTGCATTCAAATGTAAAAATAATTTAGAACAGTTCACAATTCAAAGGGACTTTTGGAATTATTAAATGAAAATGATCCACTCAAATATGGAGTTGGTATAAAAGTAAATACCATATTTCTATATGGAGTTGGTATACAAGTAAATATCTCATACCATATTTCTATGCCTTTTATATTTTATTTTCTTTTTACTTCCGCGTCTTATATTAAACAACCATGAAACACCAGTAAAACTCTTTACAGAATATTACTAATCCAACGATAAAAAGGTCTGAAAGAAGATTGAGAGAAAGGTTTGGATGAGAAACTCAATGAAAATGCAACTTAAAGCTTTCGTTCAGTGCGACAAGGGATAACAAAATTTCGAACAATCTTAATAAATATTTTTCCTTTCAGACTTTGAATTTAAATGTTGTTAATAAAAATCTAATAGTTTGTGTATTTTTACTTATACTAAATTTCAATGTTCAAAATTCTAATATTTAATAATATATAATACTTTTTAAAATTATATACATATATATACTTTTAGATATTAGTATAACCATAAGTAATGTGGTTGGTAAATGTTAATAGGTTTAATGAATCACTTAGTTTTGTGAAGATGGTTACCTCTTAAACAAAAAAAAATAAATAAATTATTCTTTTATTTAATCTTAATCAAGATGTATTTAAGTATAACAAGATACTAAGACCATTAAATGAATCCTTTCTATACACTTATTACACTTAGATTAATCTTCTTGATCAGTTCTAGGATGTCCAAAATCCCAAGTAATATCTAAATGTCTATTGGCATAATTATCTAAGATATTGGGCTTTCATCTAAATGCCTATTGACATGTACTTATCTCAAATTTTGGACTTCCTTCAACTAATCTACAAGGTTAATTGAGTGTAAGAATTGTGACCAAGATTCATTTCATGGTTGTAATATGTTGATAGTAAATAAGCTTTATTAAACAGTGGTTAAAAAAAAGGGTAACAGTAATGTTTTTTCTATTAAATAGTATTTGTTTTATATTTATTAAATAGTATTTGTTTTATGTTTATATTAAAAATTTTAATTTGTATATTATACCATAAATGGATAGCTATAAAAAGTTGGTAATTAGTTTAATGCTTAGTCTTTATTTAACAACCATTCATCTCCACAAAATTAAATGGTTGGCTACATCTATTGACTCACTAACCACTTTACTTGTTGTGCTAGCTTAAATTAATTATAATGATGTTAATAGTTTATGTATATTTATATTAAATATTTTTTTTAAAATCATATTAAATATTAATCAAAGAAATGTCAACAAAATTTTCTTTATTGATTGAGATACATATAATAATGATAATTCATGTCTGTTTAACTCAAAAGTTTGTTTATTAAGTTTATATAATGATAAGGAATATTTAATTGTGTTTTATAGTCATAAACTTTTCAGATTCCTTTTTATTTTTATGAAGTAATTAGCTATCAAAGTTATATCTATACAAACACACTTAAAACTCATAAAGAAAAAGTTTTATTTGAACTTTTGCTTTTTTATATTACAAAGATTACATACTCTTTCTTCTCATGATTTTAGGTTTTGTGAATCTTAATCTAGCTATGGTACAAATATATGTTTTGATCTTCTCACTTATATTAATGGTGATTTACAGTATATTGATTTTCATTTTTTATTTGTTTTTTTGTTAAATCACAATTTCTATTTAAGTTTAATTTTCATAGTCTTTTTAATGGTGATAATATTTTGAAAAGAGTAGATTTCCCTTTTACTATATGATTTAACCAAGAATCAACAAGTGTACATGCCAATAATTTAGTGATGCTAAGAAGCCTCTTATGATTCATGTTAATTATCTTATGCATATAAATTAACTACCTAAGCATGGCGTTAGTCTCAATGGATGGAAGTCTATTCTCTAAGAGGGGGTTTGAATATCGTATATTGCTTTAAATTTTAAGATTACAAACTATGAAATGATTCTTCATTTACTGTTTCTCTAAATGTGTTATAACTCCAAAATCCGTAACCATATAAGATCGCCAAAATATCAAGTATATAAAACATGATTTTCTTAAATTCAAAACCAAAATTAAGCTATTGTTCTCAAATAAGGTTGCGGTCATCCATTACCCATTTTCTCAACATTATAGTTCCAATAGAGTCAATGATAAAGTCAACTTCAACATACTTGTATGAATTATCTTCCTCTAAATTTTGATTGTAGTATGGAAAATTAGAGTAAGTAATTTTCTTAGATTTGATGATCATAACTTTTGTATTTTTAGTGTTCACTAATAGAGATAAAATACAAATATCTACTCATTTTCAGTTGCAAATTCTCATAAAAAAAGATGATTTTGGGATTGTATAGAAGAAGACTAATAAGTTTTCCAATCAAATTAATGCTATTACAACTCATTTCTTGCAAACAAGCTTCTAACTTGTCACATACCTAAAAGGGTAGGGAGACATAAAAATATTGCTTAAACAAATCATGTTTTTCCAATTCTTATTAATGGTGAACTTAGAAATTGTAACATGCTCTTACTACGAGACCGGAAAGCGCCAAGTGTAAGTAGAAGCCACTATAAGTATTAATCATAGCTTCATCAAAATTATGGATGAAATTGATAATGTTAGGAGGCTAAAAGCTTTGCACGACTAAAATGATGATTGGGGACGAATCAACTAGGGTGAAGAGTAGATGGCTAGGAAGCCATGGATGATGGATGCCATCTTAAGTGCGGTTGGCAGATAAAGAAAATAAACTTCTCAGTTGATGATTCTTAAGTAATCATATGTTTAGAGTAGTGATAAGATCAAAGACAAGGAATTTATCATTAATGAAGCTACACTAGCTCACTTTGGTGTTTATTACTATTATTATTACATAGGGGGTTTATTATTATCATTATTATTAGTTGTCATTAGTGTGCAAAAATATTATACTCTTAACTTAATGAAATTGGTTTATGTGTATATATAATATACAATACTTTATATAAAAAGGTTATGAAAGGACAATTTTTAGATACCCGATTTAATTAGAAAGCATTATTGCTTTATAAATATATCTACACATAAAAGAAATCAATATGGGATATACAGATTAAATGGACTATCAAAACATTATGGTTTCGAACAAAACATCAATTAGACTTTTATATATATTCAACTCTATTTATATATGGGTAAAAGCATAGTATTGTGTCTCACTTTGCGGCAAGAAAATTTGTCCTGTTTTTATAATTTTTTTTAAAGTATTTATTATCAAAATTAAAAAATGTGCTTTAAAAAATTTCAAAAAATAATTTTAACAATCACTTTTATATTATTTTCATATTCATATGAAAAAATATTGATTTTGATGTCTTAAAATGATACTTTTTGGGTCGCTCTTTTACGTACACATAAAACTTATTTATTATATTGATAATTTAATAGTAATTAAAATATATCATAAAATAAAATTAAAAAATATGTACAACAATCTTATAAGTGTCTATAAAAAACCTGTTCAAAAAAATTGGAATAAAAAAAGTAAATGAAGATATATATGGGGGGTCGCGGTTTTGTGAGTACTTATAAGATGCCTAAAATAATAGTAAATGAACTTTAAAGAAAATCAAATAAATAAGATAAAATTATTTTTTTTTAATTTAAAAAAAATACCATATAATGGCTCATTCATAATGAAATTTTTGTTTCATTACATCATTATCTAATTCTTGATAGATTTGTAGATTTCTAAACAAATACTTTTAGTTCATAAATTTCATCGCCGCAAAAGGGGAAAAAGTGAGACACATTACCATGCTTTTACCCATATATAAAACAAATACGACTTGGGGCTTTGTAATTGGAGAAAACCACCAATGGTTAGTTACATTATGAGGAAATTTATATATATTCTTTTCTTTATCTTCCCAAGAATGAGGGAAAGGGGCTCCTTGATCGAAATGAAACGTGGATGCCTATGCCTGCCACTTGTTTCCTTGAGGAACAGATCGAGTCTTTATTTAAAGGGTCACGAGCAGTGGTCAAATTTGAAGGGCTTGTCTTAATTTCTTTTGGAAGGGCATGCAACTATCCAACCCTTCAAGGATGAAAGGTTATAAAAATAATTGCACTTGAATTGAAAATTGTAAATTAAGTTGACCCTTCAATAAAAAAAGGTGAAAATAAAAAAATGCCCTTCAAAATATTTATAATTTTAAAATATCAAATAGAAACTACATCAAAACATTGTAAAATTTCATCAAAATTAATCAGTAAACACATATCTCTTGAATTCCACTAACAAATTAATAAGAAAACATAGTTTTCTTCCATTTATTTGATATTCTTCAAAAACATTTGGGATTACATCATTGAAAACATGAATTTAGCCCAATGGAAGAGGCTTTCTAGCTTTCATTTCTTTCCATACATCATAAATTCCATTCCAATATTCCTCATTTAAATCATGAGGTGCACTAAGAGAGAGAAACATTAGCATATCCAATGTCTCCAGTGAAAGTCTTGATTTATCATCATTTTTTATCCTCTTTAATTTTGAAAATCCTCTTTCACACACTGCTGTACTTGCTGGAATAACAAGAATAGCTTGCCATAAGTGCATCAGATAGGGAAATCCTTCAAACCATTCAGGTTCATCTCCAGAAAGATCTCAAGCCCCAAACATCTGTTTTTTTGGGTCTGATCTATAAATAGTACAAATGAATTCATCCATTTCACCCAAACATTTAGCAGTATCTACAATAGGTGACTCCCCAATACTAAATTTTTTACATAAACATTGTAACCACCTTTTTGTTTGAAAGTCTCTATCATTCACTTCTTCATAATAATGTCGAGGATTGAAAAACTTAGCAGCATTGAATATAGGCAAATCTATGAACCTCCTATCTAGAGATTCAATCACCTTTATAACAAAACATTTTCCCAAAAGAATACAATCATCTAGTTTCCCCGATTTTTGCATCTTGGGAGGACTTTCAAATCTCAATGGATGTAAATGTACCATACATATTCTATCTGCAAACTCAAGAGTTACTCCTTGCGCTTTACTTAAAAAAGAGGATACGTTCACTGCTCCCACCCCAATTATGCTTCCCAAAAACCGTTTGTGAATCATGCTAATAGAAACATCTAAAGTAGTGCCAATAGAGGTAATATCAACATGATCCTCTTGAAACTTTTGATTCAACTTATTTAACTCAATGAGCACATCTGCAAGTAAATGGATGTAAAATTGTACTTGAAATATTGCTGCCAGCTCATACATTTTTTTCTCCCCTAACTCCCAATCCTTTAGCAAAGTAGGCATGAGTTTAACAAGTCTTTCCATGACCTTAACTCTAGAGATCCACCTGATTTGATGAATTTGTAAGACCTCCAACTTAGTATTTGAAGTGATTCCATTAGTTCTTTCAATTCTCCGTGTCTTTTAGTAGATTTTTCAAGCCATGAATAAACTTTGTTTGCAAATTTTTCAATATATTGCAACTCTAGAAAATGAGACGAAACATCATTTGCTGCTAATGCTTCTCTATGAGCTATGCAATGTACATCTAACAAATGAGGGGCATCTCGACGAAGCTTAGAAGATAAACCTTCACGAATACCCTTCATGGAGGACGCTCCATCAGAGCCAAATCCAACTAACTTCATCAATGATAGATCCATCTCTTCTAAAAGAGATCTCACTACATCATACATGCATTGCGCTGTTCCATCCTTTATTTGAAGCAAGGATATGAATTTTGTTACACATTTTCCTCTTCCTTATTTGTCAGATATGTAACATAAACTATCAAATGTTGTGCCATTGTTCGTTTAGTGCTTTCATCAACTAAAATTGAGTAAAAAGGGATTTGTAAAATTTCATCTTTCAACTTTTTCCAATATACCTCTTTAGTAGCTTGAAGAAACTCTTTTCCAGATGTTGTATTTGTGTATGCACAATATTCATCTGTTAAAGGCATGTGTGGAGTGCATTTGTACCTATTCAAGTCACAAATTGACTTGTGCATTTCTAAAGGTAAATCATTTATAGCAACAAAATACACATTTTCAATCACTGTTATAATTCTCTCCTTTTCAGCATCTACCATTAGTTCTACATGTTTGGTAATCAGAAGATTTTTTCTTTTGGTTCTCCCTCCAAAAATTGTAAAGAAAATTTATGAGCTTCTCATTCTGAATGGCCATTTAAACCACTAACTTGAAGAGTGGTACTTCCCTCTATAGAAAATGGAGCATCTCTCTTAAATTTAACACACCATGAACATTTTATTTGTTCATTACCATTGCAATCTTTTACAACATAAGCCCATGGGAATCTTGTTTTCCATTTAGATTTGAAAGTTCTTTTGCGTTTCTTTGATGGTTCTTTCGCTCCAACAATTTCTACACTATCAGATTCTTCATCTTCATGTTGATGAGTATGAACTTCATTTCGGAAATTACATGGTTGATTACAACGTTGCGTGATACCAAATATATAATTCATTGCACCAGTTTCAAGTTTCAACAATTGGAAAACACAATGTAGACATAATTTTGTTGATGATGTGTTTGGTATATATACACAACTAAATTACCAAATAAAATTTTATATACAACCCGGCTCTAACAAGTCAAGAAATAGAAGTGAAGTATGTAATGGGCAGGGCGCCAAGGTCCCGGGAGCTTGGAAACTTAGATTTATTCATTCGGGGCATGGTGAGGTATAGACATAGCTATTAGAAAAGAGAATAGTTGATGTATGCTCTATCACCAAAATACAGTTTTCGACCTAGAGCTACTCGTGTTTCTAAAAACCAAAATGATACGTAAGAGTAAACAAAAATAAAACCTTTTGTATATGAGCCTTCAGAAGTTATCATGTATGCAAATGTTATTTACTGCCAAAAGTGTATATGCATATGAAACCTATATCTTGCTACCGTTCCTTTTTGTTGATTTCGGTCCTTTAAAAAACATTCTATAGCTCAAAAGGATATGATCTACCTTCATTTCTTTTGCTGGCATCCCTAAAGAATGGAGGGTACTGTAAGGCCATCTCCTCTATCTCAAAAAAATAAATAATATAAGGAGGTAAAAATAATACACCGGAAAAGAAGTTGGGATAATATGTATTAATCCCTTTGGATAATTACTATATTCATGGGAACATTTTCACATGAGAAACAATGATGGCGTAATGCATTTATAAACAGTTATATGCAAATAGTATAATCTAGGTAGGATTGTTCTCAATAAGCCATAAGGATTCACGACTCCATAATCCATTGTATGGAAGATATGTAGAAACAGTAACAATAGATATGTGTTTCATGCAGCTAAAAAAAATCTCATACACTTAAAACAAACTCCATAGATTCTGGCAAAAAAAATTCCATAGATTCTGGCAGAGAAACAATATTAAGAGAGAAACTACATTATAGAAAAATACCTGAGCTAAAAAAAAGTCGAAGACTCTGAAAGTTGAGGCAATCAGTTGGCTCATGAAGCTCACGAATTGCTCAAGCAGCTGTTTTACAAAATCTTCAAAAAAAAATGGTATGAGAAAGTGTCTTTAAATAGATATTTTAGCCCCATATATGTAACTTTTAGTGGGAAATTAAAATTTATTAACACAAGTTACAACTGCACACGGCTCTATGATTCTATGGATTCATGAAATCCTGATTCCTGAACTTTGAAGGTGATGGGTGAATTGCAATTTGCAATGGAACAATGCATTGGGCTTACCGTAACGGACTTAATTACAGTTACTGTATCAAATGAACCACTGTCGTCAAATCTTTCTGAATCCAGGCTGAGTAAAGGCCGCTTGACTTCACGAATCACCTATGCTGCTATGCATAATGCCATCTGACAGATTTAATAGGTTTCAACTTCCAAGTTCCAGCCGTCCAGCTGCCAGAGAAACGAAATCACGGATTCCCGAATAAATACATCAATAAATGGGGGATTATTTTTGGGCATACTGAGATGACCACCACAGTGACCAGTTGGTGCTGGCATAAATTGATCTTGGTAGATTCGCATTACACAGTCTCTACGTACAATTGAAAATTATAATGATGGGAAAATTAAAAACTCACCCTTCCTTTGAAATATTGAAATTAAATTAGCCCTTCCTTGTGGATGGGTAAAAAAAAAATTTTAAATTTTTTTACGGGTAAATTTTTTTTATACTTCTAGGATGGGATAAACCCCTTTGGAAGGGCTGGGACGGGTTCAAATTTGACCACTGGTCACGAGTTTCTAAAGGGCCCACATAGACTCGGGGAAAATGATTGTGTTCTTGGAAAAAGAGAAAATGGTAACGAATAGGGCTTTATGGGAGAGAGCCAATACTTGAAGCGGTGTCCATTCATTTGGACCTTCAACTTGGTATGGAAATCCCATTCTCTAGTTCATGCCTTGCTTAGAATGATACTAATGATTTCTAATTTATCTACGCTAAGTGAACTCTATTTTCTGTTACCCTATTATATGTTTTGGATGTATGTGAGTTACTATTGGCAATCATTCCCAAATGTGTGCATTTAATATATGCGATTAAAGCAATGTCTGTGTCTTTGATGTGTGATTTTTGTGTGAAGTAATTTTATGGAATACTTTTTCCAAAATTGTCTTCCTTGATTATGTGAGGTCAAGTTTACGCCTGTGTTGGGTTGTAAGCTAGAAACATGCAAAATGATACCTCTAGTGCCCAATAGCTTCCCACTCTTTTTGCGTTAAATAACTGCTTGTTGAGGATCTTTATAGATCAGGGACCAACACAGAACTGATATGTGTTGTAAAACTTATCTGTGTTTATATGTGTTTTGAAACAATGCCTATGGTTTTATATATTTTTATATCTATGGATTTTGATTGGGATATGTTCATATCTGCAAAACTATGGTTCTATATATTTTTAGATTCGTGGATTTTGATTGGGATATGCTCAGATCTATAAAACTATGGTTCTATATACTTTTAGATCCGTGGATTTTGATTGGGACATTCCCGGATCTACCAAAAAGATGGTTTTATATATTTATATATGCTCAGATATGAAAAAGATGGTTTTATATATTTATATATGCTCGTATTTGGAAACGATGGTTGTATATATATTTATATATATGCTCTGTAATATTCTAAAAATCAGTAAAAATTTAAAATTTTTCATGTAACATAAAATGTTTGTAGTCGTCACTGCCTATGAACAATTAACTACTAACGGTTACTTTAAACAATATTAAACTATAACTGAATATTTTGTTAATCTCTAGTTCTGCATACTTATTAGTTTGTTTTCATAATTCATTGTTAAGGATTTGATTTAGCACGTTATGATTTGGAATAACATGAATTGAAACATCTGTTTAATTTCTAGTACTAAGTTTGTTTTACTGTCTTATGATAAGTAGGAAAGAACTTCAGTTGAGATCGAGGCTTACTTAGCTTATAGCTAATGCAGTGAAGTGATGCTTCTTTTACAGGTCCTTTACAGGTAAGAAGTTTGTTATCAGTTTCCAGATCGAGATTATTATCTCAACTAGCATAAAATAGAATGCTAGTAAATTTATTTATTTTACAGATTTCAGCAGTAAAAGAGGTATCGTTGATCATTATTTATGTTCTACCTAGTTACCAGTAATATAGGTATTTTTAGTCAACTAAACTTAGATGAGTTACTCCAATTCGCTATAACTAAAACTTGTTTGTTTAACTTAAATCATCATTCTATTTTCAATTTAATGCCTGTATCCAACTCTAGTAAAAGGCATCTCGTATAGTAGTTTCATTTGTTTATATACTTGATGCTGAGTTAATCTCCAAGGTATTTATTTCTACAAATATCAAGTTAAGTTAACCTAGGAACCTATGATATAAGTATAGACATTAAGTACATTGACTGATCAACACACATAAAACAAATACGTAGTGCATAAGATAGTTTATTAATATTCTGGTACTTACCAAATAGAGATCCATTAATACAAATTGTATTTCTTTAAACTATGGTGTTATTGCCTTTTATGTAAGGAAGAAAGAATTATTTTCTATAAAAAATATATTCTTTTTAACCTTTGTATAATTTCTCATCTCATAAGCTGTTACTAATAAAAAAACACTAGTATCTTTAACATGATTCTAATTCAATATCTGAGCTATCGTTCTAGCTATGCATCTTTCCATAGTTGCAAGTATATACATATAACTGATTTTAATTGTTATATTTTTCTAAATTTGCTACAAGGTATTTTATTATGCAATTATCATTGAATAGTTTCTTGCACCTGTTTTTCTTAAACCATTGCAAAGATTATAAATCATACTATAGACCCTAGTATAATTACTACCTTCCTTTGTTATTTGTTAGGGATCCAACAATGCATATAAACCATGATGAAGGATAAGGAAAATTATAATAAGATTATAACATAGTTTTTAATGATCATACACATATTGTTTATAGGCTACTCTAGGGGTTTTTGAACTATAACCCAAAACCCACACTACTCAAACAATTGAGTTGCCACATGGTTGAAGCTCGATGATTAGGTTTTGTTGACTTTAGATGCAGTATATAACTATACAAAACCCTAAAAGTTCACATTGTTTTGTCTTTGCTTGCGTGTGAGGAGCCGCAGGCTCATGGCTTGACTGTCACTCCATTGTGTAAGCTACATTTCCAATAGTCATTCTTCTTCTGCGTGTAGAGGTGCATTTGGACATTGTATTTTGTTCAGTGGAAGAACCCCTTTTGTCGCCATTACCTAGCTCTATAAAATGATGCTCATGTCGTTACCTTTCCTCTCCAAGTGCTACTATCCATACACTAAGCGGTGAGAGTTGTTTTGAAAGAGTGAGCATGGTTTTTGATTGTTAAAAGGCATGTTATTAGAGAGTATCATGTTCTCTTGTTTTACTGCTTGTTTTCTGATGTGGTTTTGACCTTTGCTTCGTCGTGGCTCTGGGTTTCGAACTTGAGCACTGTGCTTTGTGTTCCCTTTTGACAGTGCTTCCTTGAAGCTAATTGAAATATTAATGGTGGCTAGGGTTTGACTAAACCGTCTTCTTCACAGCAAAGGAAAAAAAATAAATCCAGGTATGAATTCTTTCAGGTTTTGTCCAATCTTGCACTACTAAGGTTTAATATTTTCACTACTGATAGGGGGTTTACCAATTTGTGGTACTTCACTTTTGTAGTCTTCATTCCAAAAAATCTTGAGTTGAAAGATACCACAAGAAGGGGTTCCACATTAGCATTTCTTCTCATAAGCCTCGGTTTCACTGATGTTCCTCCTGTAGTGGTGTATGGTGTTTATTTTTAGTTGATGCAGTTCATTGGGTTTCTGGTTTTCGGCTCGGCTGTGGATACACTGTGTTGTAAAAAATTTTGGAAGGCCATGTGGTCGATACTTTAATATGTTGTTTAGATTATTTAAAGCCCTTAGTGGTTGTTTCATAATAGAAACTTGGGGCTTTCATGGCTGAGACTTGAGAAATTAAGGGCCTTCTCAGTCATAGTTTTGTTTACAGTTACGTTATTTTATACAGGCTTTTAAGCCATGACTGTCTTTGTAAAAGGCCATAGGGTCGTGAATGATATGATTCAGTGGTACTAGGGTTTAGATGTTATTTCTATTTTACATAAGCTCAAAGCGTACTGTTTGTACTTATATTTTGATAATATAAATATTTTGTAGTTTTAAAAGAAGATGGCAAGCTGTAATGTTAATCTATGTTGGTTTAGTTTTCAAATTCTTTTAAATTTATCTTACACATAAATATTGTTACTATAAGTTGATATTGGTTTTATTGAATAGATAGTTAAAGAAATATCTTTAAGAAGTTTATTATGTTGATGTTCCTAGTTGTTTAATTTTGATTATAAGATAAATAAAAGTTCAACAGTTGATTTCTATGACATAAATGGATTTTTACTGCCAGTAAGTTAATACTCGGCAAATAGATTGAAGAATAGTTGAATAAATAAACTAAGACTTTACTAAATTTCCTCGGTTTGCTTATTTAAAAGGTCCTTTACTTATTTTCTCTCAATTTATATATCATACAGTTTTTAATCTTGTAAAATGTACCCCCAATTTTTTTTTTCTTTGTATAGATTTTTGCTTAACTTCGTAATTTTTCTTTTCTTTCAAATGCACAAAATCTATATCAGGGATGCGGTAATTATATGATTAATAGTTTGCAATAGAAGAAAAACAGACCTTGACACCGAAGGGGCATTGTTCCGACTCTTCGTACTGCTTACTTAGCTTAAGCTAACAACTTGAATTTTGCTTGACAGGGTTGCAGACTAAATTTATGAGGGGTTTGGATTTGTTGACACCACCACCATTGGTAAGGTCAGTACTCTAATGATTCTTAACATAGTATATTTTGACTATGATTTTAATTTGAGTTTCAATCATTGCTTTTAACCCTTTTCTTTCCAAAATTGCCAGGTTCAAGGTTGTTAGAGGGTTTATCTCCACAAACGATCAGTCGGTTAGACTTGCGACTTGTTTCCCTTCTGTTCCCCAAGTGGGTATAGTAGACATACTCCCAAGGATAGCAAAACATGTAAAGTCTAAGGCACAATCCTTAGGTTACATAGGTGGTTAAGGATGTAAGTCACAAAAGTTTCACTATGGTATAATTCCAAAGTTTATCTATGGCTTAAATCCACCGTTTCTCTATGGTTTAAATCCAAAGTTTTAACCCCAAACGGTGTCTTGTCCAAGCACGCCACCAAATCTTCAAGTAATCCATAAATCAAAGAAACGACAGTCCTCTTCCAAGGCACGTGGACCCTAGTTGTTTCCAAGTCATTTCATGCTACCACGGTGGATGGAAACGTGGCGTGTTGAAGTCATGGTCGGTATGATCTGTGGTTTGAAGAGTTAGCTTTTGCAGGTGGTCGCAGGCTGAGGGAATCCTTCTCAGATTTGCTTTTAATCCTTATAAGTACGTAAAGGATAGTTTTTAAAGAGATATGGCCAGGTGTGAGCACACTATTGGCCCCATAGCCATCAGCTGGAACACTGCTCAGAGTATCTGATAGAAAGGGATACTAAAATAATGGATTGTTGGTACGTGATTCACATTCCCTTTTAATTCTAGAACGTCACACACACACAACATATTTTCTTTTAAGTGTGTAAAAATTAATCCTATGATGTAATGCGTTGTCGCGGATATAGGTGCGGGATAACCAAGCCTCTAACTGTTTGGAAGTAAACGTCTTACCTGTATTCTACCGGCTTGGTTTGTTGTAGAAGCCTGGCTGTCAAAGCCCAAGTGGGTCGTTTAAGTTTCGGCCACCCCCTTTTGCTAGGGTCTTGAGTTTAAAGTCTGAGACAGAAATTGAAACGGAAAATCGAGCAGCCTATGCTCTGGTTAAAAAAAAAAGAGGTCTTCAGTGATCTACTGAAAGGTCCTATTAAGAATTTAATTTTAGCAAATAGGAAAACCCCAGAATGCCTCGAATTCTTAACCCAGAAACCCTAAACATAACTGGAATCTCGTGGATCTTTGGTTAGCGACATAGGAGGAAGAAAGAAACTGAATTTTGTACCCTAGGGTTTGACGATTCATACCATATTTATCCCCAAAGGTGAATGAAAGTCTCGACCCTGCAGGTTACATCCTGCATAAAAGTTTTCTTTACTAAAAGTTGCATGCAATTAAAAAAAAAAGGTGGAATTGCCTAGAGTTCTCGGTACATCTTGCTTGGATCATTCTAGACCCACCTTAAGAAGAACTATACTAAGTCCCTAATAACCCTTCTTTGGTTAAGGAAAAACAAGCTTAACTTAAGGAGTACGATCCTGGAAATGACTGACCCGAATTATTTACAGGTTTTCATTGTTCGATCTGGGCACATGTTTTCCCCTTAGCAAGATCTGAATGTTGATATGACAGTTCTGATTGTTTTATTTACTTGGTCCATGGACAAGCATTTTAGCAGAAAAGACTGAGTATTAAATTAAAATGTAAGTTTTGTATAACAGATCTAGCTATTATTATTCTGGATCTTGATGATCCGATCCATGCCCATGCACTTCGCCAAAAGCTAATCGTTAATCATACTAAAAAGATAAACTGCGTCCAACAGACCTGAATTAACTTAGATTCCTATTCTTTAATCAATTGAACATGTGCTTTAACAGAAAACTAAACATGATAATTCAGATAACATCATAATTCCTTCTACCATAACAATTCCTACTAACTGCAACATCGAATGCATTATTCTATGTAAAAATTACTTGAAAGCAAGACAAAACCAGGAGTTTTCGGAGAAAACCAAATGTAGTGGAAACAACCACGTTCCTCCCAACCGTAGACTAGTTTCAGCTTCCTGCTTCCTAAGTCACCCCCGAGCCAAACAAGACATGCCAATAGAAGGGACGACTAACCACACCTTCACCTTTTTCAGGTCTGGTTACACACAGTCCTGCCTAACACCTAGGTGCTCACATAGCAAGAGAGTTTAAGTGTTCAACATAGTAAGCAGAGTACTGCCTCCCCCATATGCTTCTCTTTATTCCACAAAATTTGCCTAGGTCTTTTTTTTTGCAGCTCATTCCTCACGGAATTCATGGAGCTCATAAAATCCCCGGTTTCCAGGGAGTGTCCAGTGTCATCAAGGCACCTCTGTCACCTATGAAAGTTTCCCTAAAGTTAGCCCTGACATTGTCCCTCTATTTTGCATGCATGTTTCATCATTTAACATGGCTATTTCCACTTTCCTCTTTCACAATTTACTTTCCTTTTTTTATTATTATCACATAATCCTTTTCAGATTCTTTGGTAGGTTTTTTCCTTCCTATCATCCAAAATTATTTAAACAATAACAAATAACAAGTACATAATTAAAAATTAAAGTTTGTACTTTGGGGGAAATTACATCCACACCCCCTTATTCGAACACTGTCGTTAGTGTTAGTCTTCTCCCATTTGCTCGGGAAACAAACTAGGGTACTTTATTCTCATTTCTTCCTCTAGCTCCCAAGTCGCCTCCTCAGGGATAAAGTGCTTCCATTGCACCTTTACCTGAGCAATGACTCAGTTTCAAAGTACTATTTCTTTCCTATCCAGAATGTGTGAAGGATTCAACTGAAACTCTCCTTTGGGTTCCACCTGTACCACATTCCAATCGATAATGTGAGTAGAATCATATACATACTTTTTTAACAATGAAACATGAAAAACATTGTGTATCCTTAAATGAGTAGGTAGGGCCAGCTTATAAGCTACGGGCCCGATTCTCTCTAGGACTTGAAAAGGTCCATAGAATCTTGTAGCTAGTTTCTTGCAGCTCCCCAGCTTGAGGGAACTCTTCTTAGGTTTGACCTGTAGGTACACATGGTCGCCAAGACAAAACTCCTTATGTTCTCTCTTTAAGTCTGCATAGCTCTTCTGTCGATCTTGGGATGCCTTTAAATTTTTCTGCACCTCATGGATTGTTCACTCCATCTCTTGTGGTAGCTCAGGTCCAATTAGTACATGGTCCATAGGGTTATCCCAACTGACAGGGGTATTTCATTTATTTTTGTACAATATTTCAAACGGAATCATTTTAGCTGAGGCGTGGTAACCGTTGTTATAAGCGAACTCCACCAGATGTAGATAGTCCTCCCACTTAGTGGGTCTTTTCATAACATACATTCTTAACATGTTTTCGATTTTCTGATTGTTACGTTCTGTCTACCTGTCCATTTCATGATGGTAGCTGGTGCTAAAATTGATCTGGGTTTCTAGACCTGCAAATAAGGATTTCCGGAAATTTGAAGTAAATTTCACATCCCTGTCCGATATTACATTTTTTGGCACACCATGCAATTGAAATATTTCCTTTAAAAATATTTCTGCAATGTCTGTTGCCTTATGTGTCGACTTTACTAGAATAAAGTGTGTCGACTTGCTTAACTTGTCAACTACTACCATGATGGAATCATGTTGTTTCTGCATTCTGGGTAACCCAGTGATAAAATCTAAGGATATGATCTCTCATTTCCATTGGGGTACAGGTAGAGGTTGTAACAAACCCGCTGGGTGTCCATGCTCTGTTTTAACTTGCTGGCACTCTAGACACTTAGATAGACAATCCACTAAACCAGACTTTAAACCGGGCCAAAACAACTGCTTTCTTAGAGCAGTTATCATTTTTTGGTAACCGAGATGACCTACAAACGGGGGTTTGTGCATCTCATTTAAAATAAATAGCTTCAATTCCAAACTCTTAGGTATGTATAGCCTATCCTTAAACCAAATAAGGCCCCTTTGGTCGATTTTAAACACTGTCCCTTTTAATTTTATCTCATTATTCTGTAATTCACTAAGTAGTTTTGCATAGTCAACATCCTATGTACTTGCTGTTTTTACTTTGTCCAAAAGGTCACTCTTAGGCTGACTCAAGATTACCTGACTAATCCCATGAGTTCTTCGACTCAGTGCGTCTACGACCTTGTTTTCCTTACCCTTTTTATGTCTTACCTCGAAATCGAACTCGCTAAGGAAGGCCATCCACCTTGCTTGTTGGGCATTTAGACCCGACTGCATGAATAGATTCTTCACACACGTGTTATCAGTCAACAACAGGAATTTATTCCCCAGTAAGTAGTGTCACCACATTTTTAGAGCGTACACCATGGCTGTTAATTCGAAGTCATGCACCACATAGTTACGTTCATGCTCTTTTAACTTACGAGATTCATAACAAACTACATGTCCTTCTTGGGACAAAACCCCTCCTACTCCTTGGCTGGCATCAGTACAGACCATGTAGTCTTTAAGGGGGTCTGCTACTTTCAGGACAGGTGCTTTGGTTAGCAACTCCTTAAGTTTGTCAAAGCTTTCTTGGCACTTTGATGACCAAACGAACTTTATCCCCTTTTTCTGCAGGGAGGTAATGGGGTAAGCGATTCTTGAGAATCCTTCAATAAATCTCCTATAATAGCCCGTAAGTCCCATGAATGACCGAATGTCAGTCACATCCCTCGGTACTGGCCAGTTCGATATGGATCTAATTTTCTTTGGGTCTGCAACAGTTCCATCCTTGGATATAACATGGCCCAAGTACAGAATTTCATTTTTGAAAAACTCACACTTTTCCAAATTGGCATACAACTGGTGCTCCCTTAGGGTTTGTAGCACTATCCATAGGTGTTGCTGATGCTCTTCTTCTGTTTTAGATTAAATCAAGATATCGTCAATGAATATAATTAGAAATTGATCTAAATATTTGTTAAAAATGCTATTCATTAAGCACATAAATGTGGCGGGGGAATTTGTTAAACCAAAAGGGATCACCACAAATTCGTAATGTCCATAACGGGTTCAGAAGGAGGTCTTGTTTATGTCTTCCCTTCTTATTCGAATCTGGTCGTAACCAGATCATAAGTCTAGCTTGGAGAAAACTCTTTCCTCCCCTACTTGGTCGAATAGATCGTTAATTCTGGGTAGGGGATACTTATTCTTAATGGTGACTTTGTTTAACTACCAGTAGTCAATGCAAAGTCTTAAGGTTCCATCATTTTTCTTAACAAATAGGACTAGCGCACCCCAGGGAGACACACTAGGCCTTATATACCATTTATCTAACAGCTCTTGTAACTGAATTTTTAGTTCAGTCAGTTCTGGAATACTTATCCTGTAAGGTATTTTTGACATAGGTGCAGACCCTAGTAGAAGCTCAATGGAGAAATCAATTTCTCGTTGAGGGGGTAGACCAAGTATTTCCTCTGGAAATACATCAGAGAACTCATCTAGGACAAGGTATTGTTTTAGAGGTGTTAGGTTTTCGTTGAGAAGTATGTCAGCAACCCTAGCCGCATAGAGGTTGCAGCCCTTCCTAATGTATTTGTTCAATTGCATAGCAGAAATTTGTCTCACTGAGATTGGTTTGGGTATGCCTTTTACTGTTTGAAGGATCTGGTCTTCCACAATGTAGGTAAAAGTCTTAGATAAACAGTTCAATACTACTTTATTCCTTTCTAGCCAATCCATGCCTATTATCATGTCATAAGATCCTAAGGGTAAGATGTTTAAATTAATTTTGGTTTTATTCCCCTGCAATTCAACTTCACAATCAACAATAAAATCAGTTACCTTCCTTTTTTCCCTTGTGGCTAGCTGAACCAGCCATGGTTTTGCATGCCTCACCTTGGTGAGTTTACAGAGCTCCATCATCCTTGGGGTAATATAACTTAAGGTAGCACTTGGATCTATCAAGATAGCAAGGGTGTGATTAGAGATAATACCTTCGATCTCTACTATAGCGGATTGGTGGTCTGCTTGTTGATCTTCCAGGGCTACATGAATCTTGTGGTAATTCTTGCCGATTTCCCCAACAGTAGATGCCTCTTGAAGATTGTGCAGCATCTTCCTTGCCCCATTGTATCGGGGACAATTTCTGTGTAAGTAGGGTTCTCCACACTCCCAACATTTCAAAGGTTCTTTAGGAGCCACCTTGGCCCCCTTCTGCCCCAAATTTTTTAGTTTTTCACCTTTTGAGGGTAGCTGTTCATTTTGGTTGTAAGAATTCCCTTGGTGATTTCGCAACATACTTCTGAAGGATGGTGGCTTGAAACCTTTCCTCCATTGATTGAACTTCTCTTGCTTCCTATCATTCCATGTTTTGGAGGGGTCACTCCACTGCTTATACTGTTCATAACATAGTTTGGATTTCCTCAGTATCGCGTCCAAGGATTTTGGATTGTCGAACTCGATTCGATCCTTATACGCCTGAGGCAAACAACTTAAGAACCTTTGTACCTTCACCTTTTCCTCCTTGATGTAGGTCATGAACCGCAGCAAATCCAAGAACTTATTGATGAGGTCTTCCATGGTCATTTGGCCAAGCCTTAGCTCGTAAAATTCTTTGCTCTTCCACTCATAGTAACTCTCGGATAGATACTATTTCTTAAACAACCTCTTGAATTTGTCCCATTCCAGATTCTTCTCCTTGATTCCATTCGATATTTTAAGATCCTGCCACCAAATGCTAGCCTTTCCTTTTAGATTGTACACCACCATTTGAAATTTCATGTTGCTAGAATAATTGTAAATATGAAAATATTTCTTGATGTCCAGCAACCATGCCTCTGCTTCCTCCCCAGTCTTAGATTCCCCATCAAAATTAGTGGGTTTGATCTTCTTCAACTTGCCTTCAAGATGATCGAACTTTCTTTTTCTGCCTGTCTTGACTTGGTTCTCGAAGTTTTGGGTCTCATTTTCTTCTCTACCCTTCTTCTCTACACTTTCCTCCCTTTCTGGACCCCTTCTAGTCTCGGTTCGGGGTTCCTTGCCATTATTTATTTCATGTAAACTTTGCAGCAAGATTTCATTGATTTCCTGCTACTTTTCTTGAGCTTTCTTGAGCTGTTCATTATCCGCTTTATAGCTTTGTATTTCGACGATTAGATGCCTCATAGTTCCGAGCACTTGACTTGCTTCAGAATGTTCTACTACTAGTTGGGTGCTTGGTGGCACATGTTCAAGGTTTTTAGGTTGGTCCTCATTTTCATTCAAAGAAGCCTTGATATTTGTCTGTAAATTAAAACAAAGATTTTCCAGTACACAGAACAATCCAACAGTTTGTTAGAATACTTATTAGGACAAAAATTGAGAAAAAATGAGATGTTCCCTTTTGGCTACAGGGTTGAACCTGTGCTCTGATACCACATGTAAAATGCACCCCCAATTTTTTTTTTCTCTGTATATATTTTTGCTTAACTTCGTAATTTTTCTTTTCTTTCAAATGCACAAAATCTGTATCAAGGCTATGATAATTATATGCTTAATAGTTTGCAATAGAAGAAAAATAGACCTTCACACCGATGGGGCATTGTTCTGACTCTTCGTACTGCTTACTTAGCTTAAGCTAACAACTTGAATTTTGCTTGACAGGGTTGCAGACTAAATTTACGAGGGGTTTGGCTCTATTGACACCACCACCATTGGTAAGGTCAATACTCTAATGATTCTTAACATAGTAAATTTTGACTATGATTTTAACTTGAGTTTCAATAATTGCTTCTAACCCTTTTCTTTCCAAAATTTCCAGGTTCAAGGTTGTTAGAGGTTTTATCTCCACAAATGATCAGTCGGTTAGACCTGCGACCGATTGCCCTTTGGTTCCCCAAGTGGGTATACTAAACATACTCCCAAGGATAGCAAAACATGTAAAGTCTAAGCCACAATCCTTAGGTTACATATGTGGTTAAGGATGTAAGGCACAAAAGTTTCACTATGGTATAATTCAAAATTTTATCTATGGTTTAAATCCACTGTTTCTCTATGGTTTAAATCCAAAGTTTTAACCCCAAAGGGTGTCCTGTCCAAGTGCACCACCAAATCTTCAAGTAAGCCATAAATCAAAGAAACGACAGTCCTCTTCCAAGGCTTGTGGACCCTAGTTCTTTCCAAGTAATTTCATGCTACTAGGGTGGATGGAAACGTGGCGTGCTGAAGTCATGGCCGGTATGATGTGTGGTTTAAGAGTTAACTTTTGCAGGTGGTCGCAGGCCGAGGGAATCCTTCCCGAATTTGGTTTTAATCCTCAACAGTACGTATAGGATAGTTTTTAAAGAGATATGGCCAGGTGTGAACACACCATTGGCCCTGTAGCCATCAGCTGGAATGCTACTCAAAGTATCTGACATAAAGGTATACTGAAATAATGGACTGCTGGTGCATGATTCACAGTCCCTTTAATTCTGGAACATCACACACACACAATGTATTTTCTTTTAAGTGTGTAAAAATTAATCCTATGATGTAATGCATTGTCGTAGATATAGGTGCGGGATAACCCAGCCTCTAACTTTTTGGAAGTAAACATCTTACCTGTAGTCTACCGACTTGGTTTGTTGTAGAAGCCTAGCTGTCAAAGCCCAAGTGGGTCGTTTAAGTTTCGGCCACCCCCCTTTGCTAGGTTCTTGAGTTTAAAGTTTGAGAGAGAAACTGAAATAGAAAACCGAGCAGCCCATGCTTTGGTTCAAAAAAAAAGAGGTCTTTGGTGATCTATCGAAAGGTCCTATTAAGAATTTAATTTCAGCAAATAGGAAAACCCCAGAATGCCTTGAATTCTTAACCCAGAAACCCTAAACATAACTGGAATCTCATGGATCTTTGGTTAGTGGCATAGGAGGAAGAAAGATACTGAATTTTGTACCCTAGGTTTTGATGATTCATACCATATTTATCCCCGAAGGTGAATGAAACTCTTGACCCTGCATGTTACATCCTGCATAAAATTTTGCTTTACTAAAAACTGCATGCAATTAAAAAAAACAAGGTGGAATGGCACTGAGTTCTCGGTACATCTTGATTGGATCATTCTAGACCCACCTTAAGAAGAAGTATACTAAATCCATGATAACCCTTCTCTAGTTAAGGAAAAACAAGCTTAACTTAAGGAGTACGATCCTGGAAATGACTGACCCAGATTGTTTACAGGTTTTCGCTATTCGATCTAGGCACATGTTTTCCCCTTATCAAGATCTGAACGTTGATATGACAATTCTGGTTGTTTTATTTACTCGGTCCATGGACAAGCATTTTAGCAGAAAATACTGAGTATTAAATTAAAATGTAAGGTTTGTATAACAGATCTAGCTATTATTATTTTGGATCTTGATGATTCGATCCATGCCCATGCACTTCGCCAAAAGCTAATCGTTAATCATACTAAAAAGATAAACTGGGTCCGACAGACCTGAATTAACTTAGATTCCTATTGTTTAATCAATTGAACATGTGCTTTAATAGAAAATTGAACATGATAATTCCTGCTAACATAACAATTCCTACTAATTGCAACATCGAATGCATTATTCTGTGTAAAAATTACTTGAAAATAAGACAAAACGTGGAGTTTTCGGAGGAAACCAAATGTAGTGGAAACAGCCACATTCCTCCCAATCATAGACTAGGTTCATCTTCGTGCTTCCTAACTCACCCCCGAGGCAAACAAGACATGCCAACAGAAGGGACGACTAACCACAGATTCACCTTTTTCAGGTCTGGTTACACACAGTCTTGCCTAACACCCAGGTGCTCACGCAACAAGAGAGTTTAAGTGTTCATCATACTAAGCAGCATCCTGCCTCCCCCATATGCTTCTCTTTATTCCAAAAAATTTTCCTAGGTCTTTTTTTTTGCAGCTCATTCCTCACGGAATTCTTGGAGCTCATAAACTCCCAGATTTCTAGGGAGTGTCCAGTGTCATCAAGGCACCTCTGTCACCTGTGACAGTTTCCTTGAGGTTAGCCCTGACATTGTCCCTCTTTGTTGCATGCATGTTTCTTCATTTAACATGGCTGTTTCCACTTTCCTCTTTCACAATTTACTTTCCTTTTTTTATTATTATCACATAATCCTTCTCGGATTCTTTGGCAGGTTTTTTCCTTCCTATCATCCAAAATTATTCAAACAATAACAAATAACAAGTACATAATTAAAAATTAAAGTTTGTACTTTGGGGGACATTACAAATCCTATTTCAATTAGATAATGTTTTAAATTTTAGATATTCATTTATTTGATGCTTATGGTTATATAAATGAAGTATATAAGCATTCATTTGTTTAGGAGTGAAATGAATAACCCCTCTGTTATAAAAAGAGGTGGTAATGTTATTTATATGTTTACAGTTCTTTTAAACATGATTTATTTATAAACCCTAATTTCTGTTAGTTTAAAATACTTAATTAGTATTGGATTATAATGTTATTTTAGTTTCATTTTACTCAGTTTAATGATGAAGTTATCTGAATAAACTTTTGGCCTTATTTTACTGTTTATTTAGTTGACCTGCTTATTTAATTTCTATTTTAATAGCCTGTAATTACTATAGTAATAAGCTTACTGTGATATATTACATCTACTATGTAATGATATACACAGACTAAGTAAATTTTATACTTTTAAATCTTTCATAAGAGAGATCTGTTTATGTTATTCAAAGTACTCCATCTAATTAAAAAAATCTAAGATAGAAAGGAAAAACATACATATACACTACTCTTATGAAACATGTAGAAGGTAATAGATCACATTGATGCATACTTCATTTGATTATTTATCTAAAGTTAAAATAACCTACTGTACTAGAGTACTACCTTTCTAAAAGGTGTGGAAAAATACAGTTAGGTATTTTTTTTCTATCAGTAAAAAATGGAAAATTTTCTAATCATTTACCCTAAACTATCTAATCCAAGATTTAACTATATTTTCACAGTAAAATTATTTCTTTTAACTAACCCTAGCAGCAACATAACAGAATCATAACATATCATTACTTAAACTTACACCTTTCAGATAACAATTAACAATTAGAAAGCTAGATAAATCAAGTAGAATTTCGAAATGTAGATGAGGTGAGAACAGCTTAAGGAACCTCTTCCTCCCAACCAACTCCTGGAGAAAATATGGACTGCAAATCTCAGGACCCCCGAGATTATCTCCTGGTCCACCTGGTAGAAGTACTGGGTGAGAGATGTAGTTTAATAATCCTCTGCAACTCTACCCAGTGTTCAGCAGTCAATCAGTTCTGCACGCAGTAGTATGAACTCAGCTTAGAATAACTGCACTAGTTCAGGTCTTTAGCACTTTCCACTCAAAACATACTTCAGCTAGTACCCTCCATCAAATTTTCTTGTGCACCTCATTCACTCAGAATGTTCACAATTCCATAATGAGCAGCCTCAGCTGTCTTCAATGGGAAGTTTTATTACCATGCCTAGGTATTTTGGGTCAGTTTTCACTTAATGAGGCACCTACTCTTGTTCCACTTTCTTGGGGAACATGACCACAAAAATAGGGAAGTTGCCACCTGCAACGGGTAGAAGTAGTTTGAGGATGCTACCAAGTGTCAATCTTCTCTCAACCCAGCGTACTCCACCAAGTGACCAGTAAAACACTCATTTAACAACTTCTTTAAGTTGTTGCCTCATATTTCATTTATTTATTAATAAAATGTTCAGCAATTACATTCAATTATTCTTGACCCCACTTGGTCATTAATTACAAAATTTATAATAAAATATAACATAAGGTTTCTTAAAACATAAAATGTTTTGCAAATTGGGCTATGTGACATACATACCCCCTTAAATTATAACATTGTCCTTGATGTTATTTATTCTTCGTCCTCAGAATTTCCCTAGAGCATAATTGGATATGCATCCCGCATATGAATCTCCAATTCCCAGGTGGATTCTTTTGGATTAAGGTGCTTCCATTGCATCTTCACCTGACCAATGGTGCAATTTCGATGCAAGATATCCGTCCTTTCAAGGATACAATCTGGTTCCACCAGAAAATCTCCTTCGGGTTCCACCTGCACATCAGTCCAGTTTATAACATGAGTAGCATCATGCACATATTTTTTTAACATAGAAATATGAAAAACATTATGAACCTTCAAATTTGGTGTTAAAGCCAATTGATACGTCACCTTTCCTATTCTGGATAGTATCTCAAAAGTTTTGCAATATTGGGGTTCTAACTTAGCACAACTTCCTAATCTCAGAGAACTATTTTTAGGTCTTACCTTAATAAAGACATGTTCACCAACCTGGAACTCCTTTTGAGTTCATTTAAGATCTACTTGAATTTTCTATCGGTCTTGTGCAACTTTCAAGTAACCTGGCACCTGTCATACAATTAACTCCATCTCTTTTAATAGTTCAGGTACTAATACTAACCTGTCAACTGGATTACTCCATCAGATGGGGGTATTGCACTTCCATAAAAAATTTCAAATGGACTGTATCTTGCTGAAGCTTGGTAGTGGTTGTTATAAGCAAATTCTATAAAGTGTAAGTAATCTTCCCATTTACCTGGCTATTCCTTAACATACATTCTGAGCATATCTTCCAATACCGGATTTACTCTTTCAGTCTGTCCATCCGTCTGAGGATGAAAAGAGGTACTGAAATTTAAAGTAGTATTCAGTCCTTTAAACAAAAAATAGCAGAAATTACCCGTAAACTTAGGGTCTCTGTCTGAAATTATTACTTTCGGTATCCCATGTAAACGAAAAATTTGTTTCAGGAAAATATTAGCAATATTAGCAGCCTTGTAAGTAGTTTTTATAGGTATAAAATAGGCTTCTTTACTGAGTTTATCAACGACTACCATTATCGAGTCATTCAGATTTTGATTTCTAGGTAGTCCTATAATAAAATCAAGGCTTGTTATTTCCCACTTCCAGCTAGGGATAGGTAATGGATGAAGTAACCTGACTGGATGTCGGTGTTTAGTCTTAACTTGCTGACGTTCAAAGCACTTGGCAATGTATTCTTCTAGTTCATTCTTCATGTTTGGCCAAAAATAATCCTTCCTTAACATGGTTATAGTCTTCTGATAACGAGGATGTCCTGAGTAAGGAGTCTTATGAATTTAATTTAAAATAAGTAACTTAATCTTAGGTACATTAGGTATATACAATTTGTCTTTATATAGTAATAATCCTTTTTCGTTTAGACTATAACTTGTACTTAAACTTTCAATTAAATTTTCTGTTACTTTTGCTTGTAATTTCTGATAATTTTCATCCAATATTACTCCTTTCTCTAGCTGTTCTTCTAAATTTGTTTTATAGGCGCTGATTGCTGCTACAAAATTTAGTTTTGCACTTCTTCTTAAAGCATTAGAAACCTTATTTTCTTTTCCCTTAATATGTTGGATTTCAAAATCGTATTCGCTAAGCAAAGCGAGCCACCTAGCTTGCCTTGTGTTTAAGTTAGGTTGATCCAACAAATATTTTAACCCTTTATTATCTATCATTAATATAAACTTTCTTCCGATTAAGTGATGACGCCACATCTTCAAGTAAAGTATGACAACAACGAATACTAATTCATAAGTCACATACTTTTTCTCATGAATCTTCAACTTCCTAGACTCATATGCAATGACGTGTCCTTCCTGAGTTAAAAATTCTCCTAGACAGTCATTGCATGCGTCAGTACATACTATAAAGTATTTATTAGGATCAACAATTATTAAGATTGCTGCAGTAGTTAATAATGTTTTTTAACTTTTTAAAACTATCTTCACACTTTTGACTCCACTCGAATTTCTTCCCTTTCTTCTTTAAAAAATTTATGGTATTTGCAATTCTTGAAAAGCCTTCTATAAATCTTCGATAATAACCAACAATTCCCATGAATGACCATATGCTAGTTACGTCTTTTGGGACTCACCATTCTTTAATTGCTTTTAACTTTTTTGGATCAATTGAGATCCCTTCTTTAGTTACTACATGAACTAAGTACTGTATTTTATCCTTAAAGAAATCGCATTTACTAAATTTTGCATAAAGATGATGTTCTCGTAATTCTTGTAAAACAATTTTTAAATGCTCCTCATGTTCTTCTTTAGACTTCAAATAAATTAGAATGTCATCAATGAATACAACCACGAACTTATCAAGCTACTTATGCATTACATTTATTCATTAGACACATGAAGACAACTGGGGCATTAGTAAGCCCAAATGGCATAACAAAAAAATCATAGGGACCATATCTGGTCCTAAAAGCTATTTTAAAGATGTCTTCA
Organism: Pseudotsuga menziesii; assembly: GCA_001517045.1. NCBI lineage: Eukaryota > Viridiplantae > Streptophyta > Pinopsida > Pinales > Pinaceae > Pseudotsuga > Pseudotsuga menziesii. Next base: position 27,961 of record LPNX011068574.1, on the reverse strand, counting down.
TCTTTTATTCGGACTTGGTGATAACCAGATCATAAATCAATCTTCAAAAATACAATCACTCCACGTAACTGATCAAACAAATCCTCTATGCGGGGCAAAGTATATCTGTTTTTAATAGTCATTTTATTACGTTGATGGTAATCTATACATAAATGTATGGTACCGTCCTTTTTAACGAAAATAACAGGTACTCCCCAAGGAGACACATTAGGTCTGATATAATTCTTATCAATAAGTTCTTTTAACTATGTTTTTAATTCATTTAATTCCAATATATTTGTAGCATCACTCGTATAGACCCCTGAATGTGTTGTAAACTATTGAATAATATTGTATTCGTCTTCTAGTGAGGAGCTCGAGGCCAAGGCCCCACTAGTAATACCTTGTAATTGATACTATCCAAAGTTCCTTAGGAGACTTAAGAGTTGGTCACTTCTCAACGATGGGAAACTGAACCCACGAGGGAAAAGAACTAAAAAAGGTCAAGAGCCTTAACTACGATAACGTAGCTTTGGCCTCGTCATGACTATGGCATCCACAAGGATTCCTATGCCGCCATATTTAGCCCAATTAAATGGCCAAGTACTTAATATCAAACGTAAGTAAGACATGGTCTAAGTAATTTGAAGGGGTAGTGACCTTGACAAAAGGGTCGAGGGGTTAACCGTAAAATAGGAAGAACCAAAGGGGAAAAACCATCCCAAAGAATTAACGGTTAAGAAACTATATGAGTTAGTCGCCTTATAAATTGGTCAAAAAGAAAAATATGGATAAGTCATTTTATTGTATAAAATGACATAGGTCTATTATATAAGGAAAAGATGGATCAAGTTGCTTTCTTATATAAAATTGACATAGAATTATGTCAAAAGGAAAAGATAAGGGTAAGTCTTTTATTGACATAGGTTTATTAGATAAATAGATTGAATCTTTTTCATATATATATATATATATAATGACATATTATATAATTATGTCAAATGGGAATGATAGGAATTAAGTCCTTTTCTTATGTAAAAATTATGTCAAAAAAAAAGTAAATGGAAAAATAATAGAAGGGCATGGATTTGATAATATTGATGAAGGATATTAAAAAAACTAAAGAATTAATTCCTTCATCAATTGCGTTAATTTCTGCCTGAAGGAGGGAAATAAATCCTCCCTGAACCCTGACAGCTGTGGCCAAAATATTGGGCCGAAACAGTCACCTTAAATCTTGGGAATTCTCAGCCTAAAATACCTCTCGACAATTTCAACGGCAAAAGTGCTATGTTTAGCATTTCTGGCCAGGTGGGATGAAGAGGATGGCGTTACTAAAAGAAATGAGTATTATATATGTATGAAGGAGGTGCTTTTGCAAGGGGCGAGCCCTCAAAGGTTGTTGGGAAAGGTTCAACAGTGTGAATGGATTCTGAGGTAGGAGGGATATGGATTCTCAAGTCACAATTGCGCTTATGCTCTCTCTGGTAGGAGGAGCAAGCACATCACTGGGTATGCATATTTTTTACTGGTCTTTCCATGGATATGTTATTTTAATATTATTATCTACTAGTGGTTATTTGTGTCATTTCATAATTGCCCACCAATTATGTATATTAGAGCTTTTAGGTTAGTTCATAATCTCTTACCAATTATATATATACGAGCTTTTGGGCTCTCATGCCTAGAGCATTTGGCACCAGTTGAGCATAACATAGTATAGCTTCCCTTGCAGCAAGGCGTAAATTGGGAGTTTTGATTTCAAGCTTGCAAAGCTCAAGTTGAAATGTAACTCCATGCTTTGTGGGCATTCGTGTCCTTATTGTGGTTCAGGAGTCTTGCACCCACCCTTTAGCTTGCATTGAGAGTCAAGACAAAGTATCACATCCCATGCCTTGAGAGGGCTTACCATCTATGTCACTTACAGGAGGTCGAGTTGGAGGAACACCTCATTTTCAGATGTCTCATCTATTTAGAGATCAAAAAGGAGGCTTTATGGCCTTGATTAGAACTTGCAAGACTCCCTCTTCACCTTGTCATGCTGTGCAAATCAGAGATCTTTGCTGCTTTTCACGAGAGAGGTTTTAACACACCATCCAATTCTAGGATGTCCCAGAGTCGCACTCATATTGCAGGGAAGACTTCTTCCAATTCCATTTGCACAGTCAATCTTTCAATTAGATATTCTCCCTCTTGGCCTTGGCTGTTAGGGATATAAAAACTTATACCTTGAATAGGGTGTTTTAGTTATTGACCAGAGATATAAAAATGTCTTCCTGTGTGGAAATGGTAAGTGGATGGTTATATTTTCCTGATTGGGTATTTTTAGACAATTAAAGGATCACATTAGTTAATAAATGTCTTCCCGTGTGGAAACGGTAAGTGGATGGTTATATTTTCCTGATTGGGTATTTTTAGACAATTAAAGGATCACATTAGTTAATAAATGTCTTCCTATGTGGAAACAGTAAGTGGATGGTTATATTTTCCTGATTGGGTATTTTAGACGATTAAAGGATCACATTAGTTAATGAATGTCTTCCCATAAATTACAGTATAAAAATCCATCGCAGAAGTATAAAACGTTGAAAGATCCTTTTTTTATCAAGCTGGGTGCCTTTCATAAATGTTACCTGAGTTTATGTCATAATTAACACATAAGTTACTTAAAGCATATTTAGGGTATTTTGTTTTACGACGCCCACCGACTAGGGTACCTGATTGCTTTATTAAAGTCGAAATTCACCAAGTGCCGAAGGGTCTGTTAAATCCTTTTCTGAGCTGGTTATAAGGAGTCCAAAAAAAGGGGTTGTTTAGTTACAAGAGGCTCTCTGCGAAGAGCCTTGTGGTAAGGTAAACCAACCATGGATGAGCCGTGACTTTGTAAGTACTCTATTTTGATAAATAAATAAAAAGAATAACTAATTTGGTGGATGTAGCCTCGTGGACGAGGTGAACCACGTGAATATGGTTGTCTCATTTGTAGTATTATGTTGTGCATGTTTATTTTATTTCTCCATAACAATGATGTTATATAAAGGCTTAATGGTGGAAAAGCTTAATAATCATGTTTTTGCAGACACCTAATTCGGAAACACATCACTTAACACATTAAGGTACAAGTGGTATGTTACAATATTCACCTGATAAGGGGATTTTGAGTTGGGCACTGCACCAGGTACCAACTCAATAGTGAAGTCTAACTCCCTCTTCGGAGGCAGTCCTACAATTTCTTCCGGAAATACATCTGAATATCCCCTCAGGATTGGAATATCTTCCAGTTTTAGTTTATATTCATTATTAGTATTTTATTCATTATTTACA
>LPNX011068574.1:0-24529 GCA_001517045.1 Pseudotsuga menziesii | reverse complement strand
TTTTCTTTGAGCTGCTTCGAAGTTGCAGTGTGGTTTTCTAAGTATAAGTTTTAGAAGTAATTAAAAAATAAATTTCATATGAATGCTAAAATGCGTGTATGATACATCAATGGATAGAAGATTCGTTGGTGAATTTATCGGTATCAACTCCACCCAGTTATGTGCTAGGAATGGCAGTGTTTACACCTCTGCAAGGCACAGGAAATTTTTCATTTGTTTGAATGAGGGCTAAGTCTGTTTTTTTAAGCCCTCGACCGAGGTATGAACCTCGACCAAGGTATCTAAATACCTCGGTTGAGGTATTTAAATACCTCGGTCGAGGGTTTGTAAAGCCCACAATACCTCGATCGAGGGCTTGATAAAACCTCGGTCGAGATATGAAGACCTCGGTCGAGGGCTTAACAAGCCCTCGACCAAGGTGCGTTTTTTTGTTTTTGCCGAAATGCCCTTGCCAAAAAGTGTTACCTAGGTCCGTGGATTCACCCAGTTACAACAAAAGCTTTACAACCCTTACGAAGAGCTCTCTTTAATTGCAAAGCAGAGATTTGTCTTATAGCTGTTTTCCTAGGGATTCCTCTTACATTTACTGTTTCTCCATCATTATTTACACAAGATTTTTTTTTATTGAAACAGTTCAGAACTACCCTATGTTGTTCTAACTAGTCCATACCAATTAACATATCATATGAACCTAAAGGTAGTACGTTAAGCTTCACATAGGTTTCAAACTGATCCATGTTTACAGTAAAATTCTTTACAAAACTATTCACTTTTCTTTTTCCGCTAGTAGCTAGCTGAACTAACCATGAATTTGCAAACTTTTATACTGATAAATTGCATTTTTCTACTAAATCAGGAGAAATATAACTTAAACTAGATCCTGGGTCAATTAAAATAGATATAGGTGTTCCACTTACCTTCCACTTCCACCATGGAAGTTTGATAATCTGCCTGTCTGTTCTTCAGTGCTGCATTGATCCTGGGCATTGTCCTTACTAGATCACCAACAATCATCTCCTCCTGCACTGTATGTATGTTGCTAACAATATTCTTCCAGTTGGGGCAAACTGATGCATAATGAGGAACATTACATTCCCAACATTTTACTAGTTCTTTTCGTTCATTATTCTTGGTGTAATTACTATGATTATTAATAGGTTCTTTATGTCTAGGGCCATTTGGATTTAACTGTGAATTACATTTATTCCCTTGGAAATTTTTATTAGGAAAATTTCGTGTGTTGTTATTCCTAAAACTACGGTTAGGTATGAAACCTTTCTTCTTCTGTTCAAAATTATTAGATCTTTTATCCTTCCAGTTTGACATACTTTCCTTTTTGTGATTCTTCTCATAGCGAAAATTCGCCTTTCGCATAACCTCCTCCAAGGTTTTTGGATTATAATATTCAATTCTATATTTTATATGAAAAGGTAAATAGCTTAGAAATCATTGTACCTTAGGCTTCTCATCCACAATGTAAGGCACATATCGAAGCAGACTTAAAAATTTACTGTTTAGTTCTTTCATGTTCATTGTTCCTAGTTTTAGTTCATAAAATTCCTTAGCTTGCTCTTCATAGTACTGTTCTGACAATAACTTCTTTTTAAAATATTTCTTAAATGTACTCCAGTTAGATCCTACCACCAAATATCTTCCTTCCCAGTTAGGTTGTAGATGGCTATTCTCGCTTTTAGCTGATTACAGTAAATGTAAATTTGAAAATATTTCTTCATCCCAGACAATCATGATGCAGCCTCTTCTCCTTTCTCTGTTTCACCATTAAAAGTTGGTGGTTTTATTTTCTTAAATTCTCCTGAAATTTCTTCATAAGGCTTAAATTTTCTTTTTCTTGAATGATGATTATCTTCGCTACTATCACTAGTATACTGATAATTCTTCCTATGTGGATCGTCATAAATATCAGAGGATGAGCTACGTTCGATTTTAGACTGTTTAGACTTTTTGTTTTTTTGTTGGTAGGACATATCTTTAGATTCCATTCGTTTATCTTTTTCTTCGTTCTAAAATGTTTCCATTAAGATCTGATTCAGCTCCTCGAGAGCTCTCAAAATTCTTTCATTTTCCTTTTTGACTGTTTCCATCTTAGTTCTTAATTCCTTAACCGTTTGTAATAATTCAGAATAGTTATTATTTATATCTTCTTGTATGAGTTTTCTTTTAGAATTACTTCATTTAGTAAACGGGGACTCCTCATCTGCATATTCCTTGAGTCTTTCCATACCTACAGTTTAGCTCAAATTTTTTTCTTCTGGAAATAATATTTCAAAAAGAAAAATAATAATCAGTATGCATGCATTTAATTTACTGTTTATCTATGCAACTTAAGCCACATTCAAGCCTAGTTCTGAACTTGTGCTCTGATACCACATGTAATACTCCAAAAATTCATATATAAAAATTTAAAATTTTTCATGTAACATAAAATGTTTGTAGTCGTCACTACCTAGGAACAATTAAATGCTAACGGTTACTTTAAACAGTATTAAACTAGAACTGAATCTTTTGTTAATCTCTAGTTTTGCATACTTATTAGTTTGTTTTCATAATTCATTGTTAAGGATTTGATTTAGAAGGTTATGATTTGGAATAACAGGAATTGAAACATCTGTTTAATTTCTAGTACTAAGTTTTTCTTACTGTCTTATGATAAGTAAAAAAGAACTTCAGTTGAGATCGAGGCTTACTTAGCTTATAGCTAATGTAGTGAAGTGATGCTTCTTTTATAGGTCCTTTACAGGTAAGAAGTTTGTTATCAGTTTCCAAATCGAGATTATTATCTTAACTAGCATGAAATAGAATGGCAGTAAATTTATTTATTTTACAGCTTTGAGCAACAAAAGAGGTATCGTTAATCTGATTATTTATGTTCTACATAGTTACCATTAATATAGGTATTTTTAGTAAACTGAACTTAGCTCAGTTACTCTTCCAATTTGCTATAACTAAAACTTGTTTGTTTAAATTTCATCATTTTATTTTGAGTTTAATGCCCGCATGTAACTCTAGTGAAAGGCATCTCGTATAGCAGTTTCCTTTGTTTATATACTTGATGCTGAGTTAATCTCCAAGGTATTTGTTTCCAAAAATATAAAGTTAAGTTAACCTAGGAACCTATGATCTAAGTATAGACATTAAGTACATTGACTCATCAACACACATAAAACAAATACTTAGTGCATAAGATAGTTGATTACTACTCTAGTACTTGCCAAATAGAGATGCATTAATACAAATTGTAATTCTTTAAACTATGGTGTTATTGCTTTTTATGTAAGGAAGAAAGATTTAGTTTCTATAAAAAGTCTATCCTTTTTAACCTTTGTATAATTTATCATCTCATAAGGTGTTACTAATAAACAAAACACTAGTATCTTTATCATGATACTAATTCAATATCTAAGCTAACGTTCTAGCTATGCATATTTCCATAGTTGCAAGTATATACATATAATTGATTTTAATTGTTATATTTTTCTAAATTTGCTACAAGGTATTTTATTATGAAATTATCATTGAATAGTTTCTTGCATATGTTTTTCTTAAACCATTGCAAAGATTATAAATCATACTATAGACCCTAGTATAATTACTAGCTTCCTTCGTTATTTGTTAGGGATCCAACAATGCATATAAACCATGATGAAGGACAAGGAAAATTATAATAAGATTATAACATAGTTTTTAATGATCATACACTTATTGTTTGCAGGCTACTCCACGGGTTTTTGAACCATAACCCAAAACCCAAATTGCTCAAATAATTGAGCTCCCATATGGTCGAAGCTCAATGATTAGGTTTTGTTGACTTTAGATGTAGTATATAACTATACAAAACCCTATAAAGTCGCATTGTTTTGTCTTTGCTGGGGTATGAGGAGCCACAGGCTCATGGCCGCATGGCCTCACTGTCACTCCATTGTGTAAGCTACCTTTCCAATAGTCATTCTTCTTCTGTGTGTAGAGGTTTATTTGGACACTATCTTTTGTTCTGTTGAAGAACCCCTTTTGTTGCCATTACTTAGCTCTGTAAAACAATGCTCCTGTTGTTATGTTGCCTCTGCAAGTGCTGCTATCCATACACTCAGCGGTGATATTTGTTTTGAAAGAGTGCGCATGTTTTTTCACTGTTAAAAGGAGTGTTATTAGAGAGTATCGTGTTCTTTTGTTTTACTGCTTGTTTTCTGATGTGGTTTTGACCTTTTCCTTGTCATGGCTTTGGGTTTTGAACTTGAGCACTGTGCGTTGTGTCCCTTCTGAAAGTGCTTCCCTGAAGCTCGTTGCACTTTTAATGGTGGCTAGGGTTTGACTAAACCGTCTTCTTCCTAACAAAGGAAAAGAAATAAATCCAAGTATGAATTCTTTCAGTTTTTGTCCAATCTTGCACTCCTAACATTTAATATTTTCACTGCTTAGAGGGGGTTTAACAATTTGCGGAACTTCACTTTTGTAGGATTCATTCTAAAAAATATTGAGTTGAAAGATACCACAAGAAGGGGCTCCACGTTAGCGTTTCTTCTGGTAAGCCTCGGTTTCACTAAGGTTCCTCATGCAGTGGTGTATGGTGTTTACTTTTAGTTGATGCATTTCATTGGGTTTCTGGTTTTCGGCTCAGCCGTGGATACACTGTATTGTAACACATTTTGGAAGGCCATGTGGCCGATACTTTAATATGTTGTTTATATTATTTAAATCCCTTATCAGCTGTTTCATAATGGAAACTTGGGGCTTTCATGGCTGAGACTTGAGAAATTAAGGACCTTCTCATTCATAGTTTTGTTTACAGTTATGTTATTTTATATAGGATTTTAAGGCGTGACTCTATTTGTAAAAGGCCATAGGGCCGTGACTCATATGATTCAATGGTACTAGGGTTTAGATGTTATTTCTATTTTACATAATCTCTAAGATTACTGTTTGTAGTTATATTTTGATAATATAAATATTTTGTGGGTTTAAAAGAAGATGACAAGCTGTAATGTTAATTTGTGTTGGTTTAATTTTCAAATTCTTTTAAATTTATCTTACACAGAAATATTGTTACTATAAGTTGATATTGGTTTTATTGAATAGATATTTAAATAGATATCTTTAAGAAGTTTATTATGTTGTTGTTCCTAGTTGTTTAATTTTGATTATAAGATAAATAAAAGTTCAATGAGTTGATTTCTATGGTAGAACTAGATTTTTACTGCCAGTAAGTTAATAATCGGCAAATAGATTGAAGAATAATTGAATAAATAAACTAAGACTTTACTGTATTTCCTTGGTTTGCTTATTTAAAAGGTTCTTTACTTATTTTCTCTCAATTTAGATATCATATAGTATTTAATATTGTTTCAATTGGATAATGTTTTAAATTTTTATATATTGATTTATTTGATGCTTATGGTTATATAAACGAAGTATATAAGATTTGATTTGTTTAGGAGTGAAATTGATAACCCCCCTTTTAGAAAAAGGGGTGGTAATGTTATTTATATTCTTACAATTCTTTTAAACAAGTTTTATTTATAAACCCTAATTTCTCTTAGTTTAAAATACTTAGTTAGTGTTGGATTATAATGTTATTTTAGTTTCATTTTATTGAGTTTAATGATGAAGTTATCTTGATAAACTTTTAGCCCTATTTTACTGTTTATTTAGTTAAATTGCTTTAATTTAATTTCTATTTTTATAGAGTCTTTAATTACTATAGCAATAAGCTTACTGTGATATATTATATCTACTATGTAATGATATACATAGAGTAAGTAAATTTTATACTTTCAAATCTTTCCTAAGACAGATTTGTTTATGTTATTCAAAGTACTCTGTTTAATTAAAAACATCTAAGATAGAAAGGAAAAACATACATATAAACTACTCTTATGAAACCTGTAGAAGGTAATAGATCACATTCATGCATACTTCAGTTGATTCTTTATCTAAGGTTAATCTAACGTATTGTACTAGAGTACTACCTTTATAAAAGGCGTGGAAAAATAAAGTTAGGTATTTTTTTTCTATCAGTAAAAACTGGAAATTCTTCTAATCATTTACCCTAAACTATCTAATCTAGCATTTAACTATCTTTTCACACTAAAAGTATTTCGTAAAACTAACCCTAGCAGCAACATAACATAATCATAACATATCATTACTTAAACTCAAACCTTCCAGATAAAAATTAACAATTAGAAAGCTAGATAAATCAAGTAGAACCTGGAAATGTAGATAAGGTGACAACAACTTAAGGAACCTGCTCCTCCCAACCAACTCCTGGATGAAAGATGGACTGGAAATCTCAGGACCCTCGAGCTTGTCTCCTGGTCCACCTGGTAGAATTACTGGGTGAGAGATGTAGTTTAGTAATCCTCTGCAACTCTACTGAGTGTTTAGCAGTCAATCAGTTCTGCATGCAGCAGTATGAACTCAGCTTAGAATAGTTGCACTAGTTCAGGTCTTCAACACTTTCCACTCAAAACATACTTCAACTAGTCCCGCCCATCGAATTTTCTTGTGCACTTCATTCACCCAGAATGTTCATAATTACAGAATGAGTAGCCTCAGTTTTCTTCAATGGGAAGTTTTATTAGCATTCCTAAGCCTTTTGGGTTAGTTTTCACTTAATGATCCACCAGCTCTTGTTCCACGTTCTTGGGGAACATGACCACAAAAATAGGGAAGTTACCACATGCAACAACTAGAAGTAGTTTGAGGATGATACCAAGTGTCAATCTACTCTCAACCGAGCCTAATCCACCAAGTGACTAGTAAAACACTCATTTAACAACTTCCCTAAGCTGTTGTCTCATCTTTCATTTATTTATTAATAAAATATTCAATAAGTACATTCAATTATCCTTGACTCCACTTGGTTATTAATTACAAACTTTATAATAAAGTAAAACATAAGGTTTCTTAAAACATAAAATGTTTTGCAAATTGGGGTATGTGACATGCACACCCCCTTAAATTATAACATCACCCTCGATGTTATTTATTCTTCGTCCTTAGAATTGCCCTGGAATAGAATTGGATATGCATCCCGCATATGACTCTCAAATTCCTAGGTGGCTTCTTCTGGACTAAGGTACTTCCATTGCATGTTCACCTGACCAATGGTGTGATTTCAAAGCAAGATATCCCTCTTTTCGAGAATACAATCTGGTTCCACTAGAAAATCTCCTTCGGGTTCCACCTGCACATCATTCTAGTTTATAACATGAGTAGCATCATGCACATATTTTTTTAACACAGAAATATGAAAAACATTATGAACCTTCAAATTTGGTGGTAAAGCCAATTGATATGCCCCCTTTCCTATTCTTGACAGTATCTCAAAAGGTCCGCAATATCGGGGTTCTAACTTAGCACAACTTCCTAATCTGAGAGAACTATTTTTAGGCCTTACCTTAATAAAGACATGTTCACCAACTTGGAACTCCTTTTGAGTTCGTTTAAGATCTACTTGACTTTTCTATCGGTCTTGTGCAACTTTCAAGTTACTTGGCACCTGTCTTACAATTAACTCCATCTCTTTTAATAGTTTAGGTCCTAATGCTAACCTGTCAACTAGATTACTCCATGAGATGGGGGTATTGCACTTCCTCCCATACAAAATTTCAAATGGACTGTATCTTGTTGAATCTTGGTAGTGTTTGTTGTAAGCAAACTCTACCAAGTGTAAGTAATATTCCCATTTACCTGGCTATTCCTTAACATACATTTTGAGCATATATTGCAATACCCGATTCACTCTTTCAGTTTGTCCATCCGTCTAAGGATGAAAAGAGGTACTGAAATTTAAAGTAGTATTCAGTCCTTTAAACAAAGACTTCTAGAAATTTCCCATAAAATTAGGGTCTATGTCTAAAATTATTACTTTTGGTATCCCATGTAAATGAAAAATTTGTTTCAGGAAAATATCAGCAATATTAGCAGCCTTGTAAGTAGTTTTTATAGGTATAAAATGAGATGCTTTACTAAGTTTATCAATGACTACCATTATTGAGTCATTCAAATTTTGATTTCTAGGTAGTCCTGTAATAAAATCAAGTCTTGTTATTTCCCACATCCAGCTAGGGATAGGTAATGGATGAAGTAACCCGGTTGGATGCTGGTGTTTAGTCTTAACTTGATGACATTCAAAGCACTTGGCAATCTATTCTTCTAGTTCATTCTTCATGTTTGGTAAAAAATAATCCTTTCTTAACATGGTTATAGTCTTATGATAACTAGGATGTCCTGAGTAAGGAGTCTTATGCATTTCATTTAAAAATAGTAACTTAATATTAGGTACATTAGGTATATACAGTCTATCTTTATATAGTAATAATCTTTTTTCGTTTAGACTACACTCTGTACTTAAACTTTCAATTAAATTTTCTGTTACTTTTGCTTGTAATTTCTGATAATTTTCATCCAATCTTACTCCTTCCTCTAGTTGTTCTTCTAAATCTGTTTTATAGGTGCTGATTGCTGCTACAAAATTTAGTTTTTCATTTCTACTTAAAGAATCATCAATCTTATTTTCTTTTCCCTTAATATGTTGGATTTCAAAATCGTTTTCGCTAGGGAAAGCTAGCCACCTAGCTTGCCTTGCATTTAAGTTAGGTTGATCCAACAAATATTTTAACCCTTTATTATTTGTCATTAATATAAACTTTCTTTTGGTTAAGTGATGACGCCACATATTCAAGGCATGTATGATAGGAGCCATTTCTAAGTCATAAGTTGCATAGTTTTTCTCATGAATATTCAACATCCTAGACTCGTATGCAATGACGTGTCCTTCCTGAGTTAAAACTCCACCTAGACCGTCATTGCATGCGTTAGTACATACTATAAAGTCTTTATTAGGATCAACAATTCTTAAGATTGGTGCAATAGTTAATAATGTTTTTGAATTTTTAATACTAATTTCACACTTTTAACTCCACTCAAATTTCTTCCCTTTATTCTGTAAAGAAGATATGGGATTTGCAATTCTTGAAAACCTTCGATAAAACTTCGATAATAACCAGTAATTCCCACGAATGATTGTATGTCAGTTACGTCTTTTGGGATTGGCCATTCTTTGATTGCTTTTATTTTTTCTGGATCGACTATGATCCATTCTTTAGTTACTACATGACCTAAGCACTATATTTTATCCTTAAAGAAATCACATTTACTAAATTTTGCATAAAGTTGATGTTCTCGTAATTATTGTAAAACAATTTTTAAATGCTCCTCATGTTCTTCTTTAGACTTCAAATAAATTAGAATGTCGTCAATGGATACGACCATGAACTTATCAAGGCACTTATGCATTACATTATTCATTAGACACATGAAGAGAACCGAGGAATTAGTAAGCCGAAATGGCATAACAAAAAACTCATAGTGACCACATTTGGTCCTAAAAGTTGTTTTAAAGATGTCTTCATCTTTGATTTGGACCTGGTGATAACCAGATCGTAAATCAATCTTAAAAAATATAGTCGCTCCACGTAGCTGATCAAACAAATCATCTATGCGGGGAAATGGATATCTGTTTTTAATAGTCATTTTCTTAAGTTGACGGTAATCTATACATAAATGTAGGATACCATCCTTGTTTTTAACAAAAATAACAGGTGCTCCCCAAGGAGACACACTCGGTTTGATATAATTCTTATTAATAAGTTCTTTTAAATTTGTTTTTAATTCATTTAATTCCAATATATTGATCCAATAAGGGGCTTTTGAGCTTGGCACTGCACCAGGTACCAACTCAAGAGTGAAGTCTAACTCCCTCTTCGGAGGCAGTCCTGGAATTTCTTCCAGAAATACATCTGAATATCCCCTCAGGATTGGAATATCTTCCAGTTTTAGTTTGTCTTTGTTATTAGTATTTTCTTCATTAATTACAGTACAGCAAAGGCTTTACAACCCTTACGAACAACTCTCTTTAATTGAAAAGTAGAGATTTGTCTGATAGCTATTTCTCTAGGGATTCCTCTTACATTTACTATTTCTCCATCATTATTTACGCAAGAAAAAGTTTTATTGAAACAATTCAGAACTACCCTATGTTGTTCTAACCAATCCATACCAATTAACATATCATAAGAACCTAAAGGTAGCATGTTAAGCTTCATAGAGGTTTCAAACTGATCCATGTTTACAGTACAATCCTTTACAAAACTACTCACTTTTCTTTTTGTGCTAGTAGCTAGCTAAACTAACCATGACTTTGCAAATTTTTCCACTGATAACTTGCATTTTTCTACTAAATCAAGAGAAATATAACTTAAACTAGCTCCTAGTTTAATTAAAATAGATATAGGTGTTTGATTCAGCTTACCTTCCACTTCCACCATGGAAGTTTGATAATCTGCCTGCCTGTTCTCTAGTGCTGCATTGATCCTGGGCATTTTCCTTTCTAGATCACCAACAATCATCTCCTTCTGCACCGTATGTATGTTGCTAACAGTCTTCTTTTGGTTGGGGCAAACTCATGCATAATGAGGACCATTATATTCCCAACATTTTACTGGATCTTTTTGTTCATTATTATTGGTGTAATTACTGTGATTATTAACAAGTTCTTTATGTCTAGGGCCATTTGGATTTAACTGTGAATTACATTTATTCCCTTGGAAAGTTTTATTAGGAAAATTCCATGTGTTGTTATTCCTAAAACTATGGTTAGGTACGAAACCTTCCTTATTCTATTCAAAATTATTAGATCTTTTATCCTTCCAGTTTGACATACTTTCCTTTTTGCGATTCTTCTCATAGCAAAATTTCACCTTTCGCATAGCCACCTCCAAGGTTTTTGGATTATCATATTCAATTCTATCTTCTATATAAAAAGGTAAACAAATTAGAAACAACTGTATCTTAGGCTTCTCATCCACAATGTGAGGCACATATCGAAGTACACTTAAAAATTTACTGTTTAGTTCTTTCATGTTCATTGTTCCCAGTTTTAGTTCATAAAATTTCTTAGCTCACTCTTCATAGTATTGTTCTGAAAAGAACTTCCTTTTAAAATATTTCTTAAATGTACTCTAGTTAATGTTCTTTTCCATAATACCTATTCCTCATTTCAGGTTGTGCCACCAAATATATGCCTTCCCAGTTAGGTTGTAGATGGCCATTCTCGCTTTTAGCTGATTAGAGTAATTGTAAATTTGAAAATATTTCTTCATCCCAGACAGCCATGATTCATCCTCTTCTCCTTTCTCAGTTTCACCATTAAAAGTTGGTGGTTTTATTTTCTTAATTTCTCTTGAAATTTCTTCATAAGGCTTAAATTTTTTTTTCTTGAATGATGATTATCTTCGCTACTATCACTAGTATACTGATAATTATTCCTATGTGGATCGCCATAAATCTTAGAGGATGAGATACTTTTAATTTTAGACTGTTTAGACTTTTTGTTTTTGTGTTGGTAGGACATATCTTTAGATTCTGTTCGTTTATCTTTTTCTTCGTTTTGAAAATTTTCTATTAAGATCTAATTCAGCTCCTCCTGAGCTCTCAGAATTCTTTCATTTTCCTTTTTGAATGTTTCCATATCAATTCTTATTTCGTTAACCATTTGTAATAATTCAGAAGATTTATTAGTTATTTCTTCTTATATGGGTTCTCTTTTAGAATTACTTTGTTTAGTAAGCGGGGACTCTCATTTGCATAGTCCTCGAGTCTTTGCATGCCTGCAGTTTAGCTCAATTTTTTTTCTAGAAATAAGATTTCAAAAAGAAAAATAATAATTAGTATGCATGCTTTTAATTTACTGTTCATCTATGCAGGTTGGGCCACATTCAAGCCTAGTGTCTGAACTTGTGCTCTGATACCACATGTAATACTAAAAAAATTCGTAAAAAAATTAAAATTTTTCATGTAACATAAAATGTTTGTAGTTGTCACTGCCTAGGAACAATTAACTGCTAAAGATTACTTTAAACAATATTAAACTAGAAATAAATCTTTTGTTAATCTCTAGTTCTGCATACTTGTTAGTTTGTTTTCATAATTCATTGTTAAGGATTTGATTTAGCAGGTTATGATTTGGAATAACAGGAATTGAAACATATTTTTAATTTCTAGTACTAAGTTTGTTTTAATGTCTTATGATAAGTACGAAAGTACTTCAGTTGAGATAGAGGCTTACTTAGCTTATAGATAATGCAGTGAAGTGATGCTTCTTTTACAGGTCCTTTACAGGTAAGAAGTGTGTTACCAGTTTCTAGATCGAGATTATTATCTCAACTAGCATAAAATAGAATGCTAGTAAATTTATTTATTTTACACCTTTGAGCAATAAAAGAGGTATCGTTGATCTGATTATTTATGTTCTACCTAGTTACCAGTAATATAGGTATTTTTAGTAAATTGAACTTAGCTCAGTTACTCTTCCAATTTGGTATAGATAAAACTTGTTTGTTTAACTTTCATCATTCTATTTTCAGTTTAATGCATGTATGTAACTCTAGTGAAGGGCATATCGTATAGCAGTTTCCTTTGTTTATATACTTGATGTTGAGTTAATCTCCAAGTTATTTGTTTCTAGAAATATCAGGTTAAGTTAACCTAGGAACCTATGATCCAAGTATAGGCATTAAGTACATTGACTCATCAACACACATAAAACAAATACTTAGTGCATAAGATAGTTTATTATTATTCTATTACTTACCAAATAGAGATGCATTAATACAAATTGTATTTCTTTAAACTATGGTGTTGTTGGCTTTTATGTAAGGAAGAAAGAATTATTTTCTATAAAAATTCTATCCTTTTTAACCTTTGTATAATTTCTCATCTCATAAGGTGTTACTAATAAACAAAACACTAGTATATTTAACATGATACTAATTCAATATCTAAGCTAAGGTTCTAGCTATGAATCTTTCCATAGTTGCAAGTATATACATATAATTGATTTTAATTGTTATATTTTTCTAAATTTGCTACAAGGTATTTTATTATGCAATTATCATTGAATAATTTCTTGCATATGTTTTTCTTAAACGATTGCAAAGATTATAAATCATACTATAGACCCTAGTATAATTATTGGCTTCCTTCGTTATTTGTTAGGGATCCTACAATGCATATAAACCATGATTAAGGACAAGGAAACTTATAATAAGGCTATAACATAGTTTTTAATGATCATACACTTATTGTTTGCACGCTACTCCAGGGGTTTTCGAACTATAATCCAAAACCCACACTGCTCAAATAATTGAGCTCCCACGTGGTCGAAGCTTGATGATTAGGTTTTTTTTACTTTAGATGCACTATATAACTATAGAAAACCCTAAAAAGTCACAATGTTTTGTCTTTGCTCGGGTGTGAGGAGTCGCAGGCTCATGGCCGCATGGCTTGACTATCACTCCATTGTGTAAGCTACCTTGCCAATAGTCTTTCTTCTTCTGTGTGTAGAGGTGCATTTGGACACTGTATTTTGTTCTGTTGAAGAACCCCTTTTTTTGCCATTACCTAGCTTTGTAAAATGATTCTCCTGTCGTTACCTTGCCTCTGCAAGTGCTATTATCCATACATTGAGCGGTGAGATTTGTTTTGAAAGAGGGAGAATGGTTTTTGAATGTTAAAAGGAGTTTTATTAGAGAGTATCCGTTTCTCTTGTTTTACTACTTGTTTTCTAATGTTGCTTTCACCTTTGCCTCGTCATGGCTTTGGGTTTTGAACTTGAGCACTATGCATTGTGTTCCCTTCTGACAGTGCTTCCCTGAAGCTTGTTGCACGTTTAATGGTGGCTAGGGTTTGACTAAACTGTCTTCTTCATAGCAAAGGATAAGAAATAAATCCAGGTATGAATTATTTTAGTTTTTGTCCAATCTTGCACTGCTAAGGTTTAATATTTTCACTACTGATAGGGGGTTTAACAATTTGTGGTACTTCACTTTTGCAGGCTTCATTTCGAAAAATCTTGAGTTGAAAGATACCACAAGAAGGGGCTCCACATTAGCATTTCTTTTGGTAATCCTCGATTTCACTGAGGTTCCTCCTGCAGTGGTGTATGGTGCTTTTTTTAGTTGATGTAGTTCATTGGATATCTGGTTTTCGGCTCGGCCGTGGATACACCGTGTTGTAAAATTTTTTGGAAGGCCATGTGGTCGATAGTTTAATATGTTGTTTAGATTATTTAAAGCCCTTAGCAACTGTTTCGTAATGGAAACTTGGGGATTTCATGGCTGAGACTTGAGAAATTAAGGGCCTTCTCAGTCATAGTTTTGTTTATAGTTATGTTATTTTATATAGGCTTTTAAGCCGTGACTCTATTTGTAAAAGGCCATAGGACTGTGACTGATATGATTCAGTGGTACTAGGGTTTATATGCTATTTCTATTTTACATAAGCTCGAAGCTTACTGTTTGTACTTATTTTTTGATAATATAAATATTTTGTGGTTTTAAAAGAAGATGGCAAGCTGTAATGTTAATCTGTATTGGTTTAATTTTAAAATTATTTTAAATTTATCTTACACAGAAATATTGTTACTGTAAGTTGATATTGGTTTTATTGAATAGATAGTTAAAGAAATATCTTTAATAAGTTTATTATGTTGTTGTTCCTAGTTGTTTCATTTTGATTATAAGATAAATAAAGCTTCAACTAGTTGATTTCTATGACAGAACTAGATTTTTACTACCAGTAAGTTAAAAATTAGCAAAGAGATTGAAGAATAGTTTAATAAATAAACTAAGACTTTACTGTATTTCCTCGGTTTTCTTATTTAAAAGGTCCTTTACTTATTTTCTCTCAATTTATATATCATACAGGTTTTAATACTGTTTCAATTGGATAATGTTTGAAATTTCTATATATTCATTTATTTTATGCTTATGGTTATGTAAACGAAGTATATAAGCTTTGATTTGTTTAGGAGTGAAATGAATAACCCCTATGTTAGAAAAAAGGGGTGGTAATGTTATTTATATTTTTACAGTTCTTTTAAACAGCTTTTATTTATAAATCCTAATTTGTCTTAATTTAAAATACTTAATTAGTATTGGATTATAATGTTATTTTAGTTTCATTTTACTCAGTTTAATGATGAAGTTATCTTAATAAACTTTTATCCCTATTTTATTGTTTATTTAGTTAACATGCTTTAATTTAATTTCTATTTTTATAGAGTCTATAACACATCTGTTTATGTTATTCAAAGTACTTTGTCTAATTAAAAACATCTAAGATATGAAGGAAAAACATACATATAAACTACTCTTATGAAACATGTAGAAGTTAATAGATCACATTCATGCATACTTCAGTTGATTCTTTATCTAATGTTAATCTAACCTACTGTACTAGAGTACTACCTTTATAAAATGTGTGGAAAAATATTGTTAGGTATTTTTTTCTATCAGTAAAAGCTGGAAATTCTTCTAATCATTTACCCTAAACTATCTAATCCAACATTTAACTATCTTTTCACAGTAAAAGTATTTCTTTTAACCAACCCTAGCAGGAAGAGAACAAAATCACAACATATCATTTCTTAAACTCAAACCTTCTAGATAACAATTAACAATTAGAAAGCTAGATAAATCAAGTAGAATGTGCAAATGTAGATTAGGTGACAAGAGCTTAAGGAACCTATTCATCCCAACCAACTCCTGGAGAAAATATGGACTGCAAATAACGAGACCCCTGAGCTTGTCTCCTGGTCCACCCGGTAGAAGTACTGGGTGAGAGATGTAGTTTAGTAATCCTCTGCAACTCGACTAAGTGTTCAATATTCAATCAGTTCTGCATGCAGCAGTATGAAGTCAACTTAGAATAGCTACCCTATTTTAGGTCTTCAACACTTTCCACTCAAAACATACTTTAGCTAGTCCCCTCCATCGAATTTTCTTATGCACTTCATTCACCCAGAATGTTCACAATTCCAGAATGAGCAGCCTCAGCTGTCTTCAATCAGAAGTTTTATTAGCATTCCTAGGTATTTTGAGTCAGTTTTCACTTAATGAGCCACCTTTTCTTGTTCCACTTTCGTAGGGAACATGACCACAAAAATAGGGAATTTTCCACCTGCAATAGCTAGAAGTAGTTTGAGGATGCTGCCAAGTGTCAAACTGCTCTCAGCCTAGCCTACTCCACTAAGTGACCAGTAAAACACTCATTTAACAATGTCCCTAAGATGTTGTCTCATCTTTCATTTATTTATTAATAAAGTATTCAACAATTATATTCAATTATCCTTGACCCCACTTGGTCATTAATTACAAACTTTATAATAAAATATAACATAAGGTTTCTTAAAACATAAAATGTTTTGCAAATTGGGGTATGTGACATGCTCATATTTGAAAATGATGGTTTTATATATTTATATAAGCTTATATATGAAAACGATGGTTCTATATAGTTAGATATGCTTAGATGTACAAAAGAGTTATTGAAATTTTAAATTTCATGGAGATGCGAGCACTTGAGATGAGTTCCACCTTTTTCGCCTGAAGATACACTAGTCGTAGTACACATGCACTTATGAGTGATTCATATTAACTTGAAACCATGTTCTCGTACTTTTAGTGACCGTTAAACTCTTGAAAAAAAAACTGTCGATATCTTTAACTAAGTGCTTGATCGAGAAACTCCAGTATGGGATCCTTCCCACGAAATCAATGGTGTTTTTCAAAGGGTCACTGCCCTTCTATTTGACTTTTATTGATAAAATGGTGTTTAGATATTCTTATCAACATGGATATTTGGTTATCCGCGATAATTAACCAATACGATTGCTATGATTTTGGGTGCAATATTTTAAACTTCTTGAAGATGAAAAAAATTAAAGCCTCTGCAAATAATTAATACATAAGTGATTTCCATAGTTACTGTTGAATGGTGGTTATGTAATCAATATACATGTGTCATATTAAATTCAGTTGCCTTATTATGGAAAAGTTATAAATCATTATAATATTGCATTATAAGTATAAAATGTTTTGGACTCAAAATAAATAAGATAGATATGATATTATGGAGTCTAAATGTAGAATGTTTCTTTTAGATAACATAAGGTTTTATTTTGCTCAAAATTTATCTTATTTGAAAAAAGACTAGAATATTCCAAGAATATTTCGTATTTTGGGAATAACGTTTCTCTCATACTTCAGAATTGGGGGGAATTGGCACCATTGGAAAGGTCTTGAAATTCTCTACAACTTTTCTTTTTTGATTTTTTTCTAATTCATTACCATTTTTCGGGGCGGACGTTTTAGTAACAAAGCATCTTATAAAAGATGCTTTAAAAAAACATTTAAAAAAAAAATGCTTTGTTACTCAAATGCTTGACCTGGATAAATGGTAATGAATTAGGAAAAACTAAAAAGAAAAAAGTTGTATAGAATTTCAAGACCTTTCCAATGGTGTAAAGTGAACCGAATTCCGAGTTATGAGTGAAACGTTATGCCCAAACTATGAAAGATTCTAGGAATCTTTTTAATTTTTGTTAAATATGATACATTGTAGAAGAGGGCAGAATGTTATGAAGGTCTTGTTTATCATTATATTTGTAATACATAAGCGATTTCCATAGTCACAGTTGAATGGTGGTTATGTAATCAATATACATGCGTCATATTATGTAATATCCCGAATTTTGACCTAACACTTATGGGCATAAGCCCCATTGATTAGGATGTTACTTTGATGTTTTATTTTGATATATGGGGTCTAGGACCCCACTGCATATGAACATGATGATTTGTTTGATATATTGGGCGTAAACCAGTTACATATGTTTTATGTATGATTTTATGTGTTAGGTGTGGACCTTGAATCACATGATTGATGAGATGTTTTGTGTTGAGCAAGGAGCTCTGGAGCACATGAGTATTTGAATGTTTGTGTTGAGCAAGAAGCTCTGGAGAAAATGAGTGTTTAATTTGAGTTGAGCGATAAGCTCTGGAGCACATGAGTTTTTATGTTGTGTTGAGCAAGGAGCTATGAAACACATGAGATATGAAAACCTTTCTGTTGAGCAGGAATCTCTAAAGCACATGAAAAGATAAATTGGAAGTGTTGGGCATAAGCCCTAGAGCCTTCCAAGTTAATGTTCAGCATAAGCTCTGGAACATCGGATCCTTGGCCATTGTATCCCTAGGTGTATCCTACAAGTACATCCTAGCATTAGTGTTGAGCGAGGATCTTTGGAATTGCACTAAGTTTGTCACTCCCTATTTTTAGCGTTGAGTATGGGCTCTGGATAAGTGCTAGGAGTTATTGAAAAGAATTAATTATGTCGAGTGAAAAACAACTCGAGTAAAATATTGATCTCATCTCACTTATTTATAAGTGATTAAGTGAAATCTTGAATTTCGGTATCTCATCAAGTACTGAAAAACTACCATGTTATAGGAGGGAATCTAACATGCAATGATGTTTAGATTTTCCTAGCCTAGTAGACCTAGCCACCTACCTGGCAGCCTTAATGAAGAAAGTGTCATAAGTTTAGGGATCATGTTATATGATACCTAAAGACAAATGTTAACAAATAACATATATATATATAAGTATATATTTTATACATGGTATATATAAGAGTAAACATAGTAATAATATAAAAGTACAAGAAAGAAAGAGAGGCTCCATTTATTATTATTATTGCTTAAAAGTAATTAAATATTATAATACCTACAAAAGTCCAAATAGGAACTAGTTAAAAGTTCCTAAGTTAAATATTAAAAAAATACCTAAATTAAATAAAAGGGTTAAATCAATAAATCAAATGATTCCTTATTTAAATGCCCCTTTAACTGAAAAGTCTGCCTATAAAGTCCCAAGCCAAAGAGAGGCTTGGGGATCTCTTCCATCTGTTTGCTGAATCATTATTTCTGCTTGTTTATTCTCAAGAGAGTTATTGGAGAACATTTTCCTAAGAGGAAAAAGGAGAATTGATTCAGACCTGATATCCGAGTTAGGGAAGCATTACCTTAGGAGCTCTAAGCTACTTGCATGTTGGAACCAGCTCGGGGGGATCCGGATGAAAACCAGGAACGGTTTTGAGCCATGGTTGGGTGGAACATGGTAGTTTCCAAGTGATTCGGTTATCTATACAGAGGTTAGGTTTTCCTGTGACTTTTTTAATGCTGGGTAATTGAGTGTGCAGGTTTTTAGCCATTCGAATAGCTTCACTTTTCGAGTATGAGGTTGTGGATTTTCCTGTTCCATTATCTAGTATAATTCCCGTTAGAATATTTAAGGGTTTATGTTATGTTTCTAACCCTATGTTTGCAATTATTTCCTGTTAAAATATTTAAGGGTTTATATTTTATTTATAAACCCTATGTCTATCCAGAATGTTTGAGAGTTTATGTTTTTAATTCTAAAACACTATGTCTGAAAATTGTTTCCTGTCTAAGAATTATTTAGGGCGAATTTATTCTATACTTGGTTTTGCATTTATTTCATATCTTAAACTTGTTTTTCCTAAGACCTAGAAATTACTCTAAACAGAGTCTATATGTTTATTTTATCTATGGATTCTAGTGGCATATTTCATATTGCTAACAAAACTATATTTAGGAGCAAAACAACTAATTAAGTATAAGCTACAAATAGAACCATAATCAAATAACAAATTAAAATGCCAAACACACAAGCTATATAGACCTCTAATGGCGTGAAGCTAGAATCTAATTAAACCAAATTATAATCACATTATTCCATATCTAAAAATAAACATTAAATCAAATCTACAGTCAAGATATCGAGACAATCTAATGGTATGGATTTATAAACCATAATCCACATAAATCCATCTCATTTATAATAATCCAAACCACATAATTAACATACAAACTACATCTATGAAAATCGTATGCCGTAACAAAAGTTCTAACATAGTAAATCAAACATAATGCTATGCACAACACTCTTTTATAAACATTTACAACCATAGAAACCCATGATCAATTCCTGTTGAGTCCTTTTATTTACAAGTCATCCTATCAAATCTTGTAGGGTTCGTTTTTATCCTACTAAATGCTATAGCGTTTTAACTACCAACCAAACATACCACGCTATTATAAATACATAGGCTGTAAAACAAATTCACTTAATCTCTACACCGGTGTCAAAGCCCCAAATAAATTACACACTGTAACTATTTCATGGCCCTTGACCCTTTAGATATAAAACACATTTAAACATTAGCATAAACCCTTTATCAACCCTATCAACACTATGCAAATAGCAACAACAACCAGGGAAGGGTTACACCCATAGTCACGTCTCTTATACACAGAATATTCATTAACCACAAATAAAAACATAAAAATTATAAGTCATTTAACCAACACACAGTCGCATCTCTAAATGGAAGGAAACACCATTGCCATCTATGCCATGGCTCCAAAGGCCAAACACCACAATTAACGAAGGGCCATATAAATAATTTAAAAAAGATTTGTGATTTCACACAGAGTCTAACTAATGCCAACGAATAAGAATCATACCCATGAAATCAAACAGTATGCAAACACTGTATATATATACATAACCATTATAAAAACAAATAAGAAATTTCATAGTTGTATAACCTAGGCCTTGCACCATATAAACATATTCATAATACGCAGAGCCTGTCAAGTCTACCAAGCCACATTACTATGTAGAGCATCCTTAAAACAAATCCTATAATACATTAGTCCTGGCCTGAAGGAACTAAACCCCAACAAAACCCCAAGTCGTTAAACGCATCCCTGATGCCTTACATTTCATTTTTCTAGACAGTCCCTTTTTCCAAACGCAACCATCAAAACCAGAGCCCAACATTTAAACCCACGATGAGTTTTAACTCTGTCACAAAAACCACATAAGATAGGGACAAGTTTTAAACTTGTACAACAAGGCTTACCCAAATAGGTATGGTGTTGACCTTAGGGTGACCCACAACCCACGATTTCCTAAAACCCTACAACCTACAACACCAAACGAGAGCTACAATGAGGAGTACACATTGAAACCAAATTGAACAAACAAAACAATGCTATTAAACCAGAGTGAATATGCACCTTCCCTCACAGCCAACCTCCCAAGCTTCACGCCACCATACAGCGCAGAGGCAGAGCTCATGCAGCCATGCTGCGAATGACCCAACCCAACACAAGAACCCAAGACCTAAGCTTGACTCCCCACATTCCAATGTGCATTAATGTCGCCACCCTAGCCTTAAACAACATAAATAAAAACCCATAGCATATAGTTTATGCAACACTTTAATAAAGAGACATGTTTAATCAACATGCCATGCAATATGTGCATCAAATACATAGTGTTTAGCCATAGTCCATGGCATAGGGAATATGCCATGGAAGGGCTATTGCAAAGGTTTTAATTTAATACACCAAGACCATATTAAAACACAAACCAAGATACCAAGTGTTAATACCATATAAAATGTGTACTATATAAATGATATATGCAACAATAATTAAAATGCTGTCGTAAAGTCCGTAAAAAAAATAATGGTAACAAATACAACATATGCTTGTGAAACATCCATCCTTGTTGAAATATCAACTAAAAGCAGTCATAGTAGTCACTTGAATAGGAATGTAAGTCCTTCATCACGCAAGCTGAGCGCTAGTTACAAACGTGTAGTATGTCTTGTTCCTCTTTTATAAGCAATTTCTGTCATCAAGTGCGTGTGCACGAGACAAGAAAATAAATGCATTAGTTCGTAAGAACTAAGTAAGCCCTATGGTGACAAGTAGAAAATACTTACCACTAGTGTAAAATGAGAGATTAGTGACCAAAAAAATGACCAAAATCCGCATATCAATGACCACTTTTGGTTTGGCGATTGCTGGTGGCTAATTTGCGGTCTTTTATTACGAGACCAAAATTGGTCATTTTTATTTTGGTCATTTATAGCTTGTCAGTTGGTCATTAATTTGGTCATATATTTGGTCATTAATTTGGTCATATATTTGAATCAATGACCAAATATATGACCACATTTATGACCAAATTAATGACCACATAACAAACTAGAATATGACCAAATTTGGTCGTGTAATAAAAGACCGTAAATTAGCCACCAAAACTGTTTTTTGGTCATTGGTATGCGAATTTTGGTCATTTTTTTGGTCATTTATATCTCATTGTTTGGTCACGTATCTCTCAATTTGTTGTCATTTTATATGCGAATTTTGGTCATTAATCTCATTTATTGGTCACTAATTTAGTCATTTTTAATCGGTTTATGTGGTTATTATATTTTAGTAATTTTAATGGTGTCCATTATTAATCAATATAAATTTTTAATATGATATTAAATTACATTAAAAAAAAAATACATTATTTATCATCATCTAATAGACATATGATTTATGCAATGTCACATTAATTAGTTAATTGCAATACTTATGAATAATATAAAGTAAAATCATATAAGGTTTAAACCACACAAATTATATTATATGAAATGTCAAGTATTACAATAAATATGAGTTTTCTCAAAAACTATCTCCATATAAGTTTACATGAAAATCATTTAGTACATCGATGACTTTTCAAAATATTACAATTGTTAAACCATCCCACTTGTACTTGGCTGCTAAGCCATACTTAGATCATGTAGTAGCTTCAATTAACCCATACTGAGCATCTTGAAAACCTCAGCATGAGGCTCTTCATACTCAATAGCAAAGCCTCAACAACAGGCTCTTCATACTCAATGCCCACTTAGTTATTAAGTTCACTCCTGCAAAATCCAATAAAAAAATCTCAGTTGTAAAGTAGAAAAACAATGAAACAAATTATTTATAATGTTCAATAGCTAACAACAACAAGGGATGCCAGCAGCAAAGTCCGTACCTATAAAAAAAATTGAAATAAAAACCTAAAAGAAAATTGGAAACTCTTGTAAAATCATATAATTGAAAGTTGTGTAATGTTATCTTTTATCAGAAAATGCCCAACTCCCATAATGATCTTAGGATCGACAAACAATCACAAAATAATTGGCAATGCAAGGTAAGGAACACATCATTACCTTCATTTTTCTATAATGAAATCATTCTAGAGAAAAGTGCAAAAATCTATTGTTTTGATTGTGGATGCATAGTGGTGGCAAATACCTACAAATCTCTGCAGATTTTTCAGCATAGGAATGGAGTTACACCATCAGTTAGTGAAAAAAAATCAGCAACCCTAGAAACAAAAATACTTTGGTCGAATTAGGAAGCTATAGAACACTTGTCTAACATAGATAAATAACAATTAAATACTATCGCATATATTAATAGTTGCAATTAAATGAAATAAATGACTACAAAGAGACATGAATATGATATATACACTGGCTGTGTGTTGTTGAACCCTTGCATTCATGCAGTACTGATTACAATTGAACACCATGCCACCTATACAATGATCAAATCTCTACAGATTTTTTAACATAGGAATGGAGTTACACCATCAGTTAGTAAAAAAAAATCAGCAACCCTAGAAACAAAAATACTTTGGTCGAATTAGGAAGCTATAGAACACTTGTCTAACATAGATAAATAACAATTAAATACTATCGCATATATTAATAGTTGCAATTAAATGAAATAAATGACTACAAAGAGACATGAATATGATATATACACTGGCTGTGTGTTGTTGAACCCTTGCATTCATGCAATAATGATTACAATTGAACACCATGCCACCTATACAATGATCAAATCTCTGCAGATTTTTCAGCATAGGAATGGAGTTACAGCATCAGTTAGTAAAAAAAAATTAGCAACCCTAGAAACAAAAATACTTTGGTCGAATTAGGAAGCTATAGAACACTTGTCTAACATAGATAAATAACAATTAAATACTATCGCATATATTAATAGTTGCAATTAAATGAAATAAATGACTACAGAGAGACATGGATATGATATATACACTAGCTGTGTGTTGTTGAACCCTTGCATTCATGCAGTACTGATTACAATTGAACACCATGCCACCTATACAATGATCAAACATACTATTAAAAAATGGAATTCCTAATAGCATTAGAGATTGGGGTCTCTTACCTACTTCCTTGGCATGGTCAAGGTAGTCAAGTTTATATTACAAGTTGCAGGTTCAAGTTATGTGAAATTGTGAGGCTTTAGCATGTGTTATTTGGTAATATATTGGCCCCAAACAAAATCTGACAAGATCTCTCATTAAATTGCTAGGAGTATATGCATAACTTTCTTTAAGGAAAATCATGTACCTGCTGTAACAATCCCATTTACAGCAGAGGCATATAAAAGATCTGGACATCAGCAAATAGTCCAATAACCTCCATCCACGGATCCGTATTTTCTAAATGATTTCACACAAAATGAAGATCATTTTGACTAAAATTGTCTACAATAGATTTCTTTGCATGTATTAATTAATACAAATCCAATATTATTATGCTATGTGTACAAAATCAATGGCTTAAGCCTAAAAATCCCAGTTGGGGATCTCTACTAGTTTTTTCATAAAATTGGAAAAATATTATCCAACAGATTGCAGCCTTCCCAATAAACCA